>OY744530.1:8607490-8669990 GCA_963556195.1 Sepiola atlantica
ATTGAGACAAATAGATAAATAAAATCTGTAACAGGAAATGGCTTAAGATGTGTCTATTCAATCTGCGCGTTTAGCGATGGTAGGGCTATTTCAAACATGAGCGTGACGGACCAACACAAGTTCTATTTCTAACTAAAACGATCTTTTGTCGAGATTCTTGAACGCGTCTAAAATGCGTCCATTCGATCGATTCGATGAAAACGCGGTTTGAAACTGAAGCGTGACAAAACAACAAATCAGGCCACTTAGAGACCGACAGACAGAACCTATTCTTGAGATATGCAGACGAATCGTACAAAAATAAATTAATAAATAAAAAGGACAGGCTAGTTTATCTATCACTAATTTTCTTTTTTATTTATTTTGGTCGGGTAATTTTCCGTATTTAATTTCATGCCATTGAATTCCTCACCCTAACCGTTGCCCTCATATCTCGTCTCTCATGTATTCCAACTTTGTTACCTCCTCCATCGTAGGAAAGAAAAGTTGGGGGTTGCATGCGCGGATTATGTGAACTTTCCTTCCGTGTATCTCAACGGACTGGTGCTCTTAGGTTGCCGGGTATTATCGAGTGTGTCAGAGGGCGTCGGATAGCCTAACAACCATCAACACAGCGATCAGATTCGGCGGGTAGGGTTCTAATTTCATCTGAGACTGCTTGTTTCCGATTTCATGCAAATAAAACCCACGGGAATGTCAACCTGGCCTAATGGATACCGCAACGAACTATGGAATCGGTTTTTTCCAAGATCAAATCCTATCGGATCTGTTGTATTCATCGGTGGAAAAGCTATTTTCCCTGGTTATTATCAAAATAGCAAGTTTACAATGGCAAGGTTACAATGGCAAGGTTACAATAGCAAGGTACTATGCTTTGACATGAAATAACCAAAAAGATTTGATATGCCGTAAAACACAAACTAAATAAGCATTATAAAAAAAACATGTATCCAGTTTCCCCTTTAACAGATATAATAACAAAATTCTCTCGTCACTGGCATGCCACGATTATGATATAATTGTTAATCACTTGGAGTTCTCACACCAGTCGTTACCAGTAATCGCAAAGAATTCTCCTTTCTTCCTCTGTGTACCTAAAACTGAACGGAACTATCATGAACAAAGTTTGTTTCCAAAAACTTCACATCTGTGAAATACGATACCGCGGAGCTGCTTCCCAACTGAGTACAACATTGGCGTTTTCGAGTCAAATTTTAACATATTTTTGCCGAGCCTTCCACTTAAATAATCAAATTCTGACTTTTAAACCCATCTTTTCAAAGTTTCTTAAAGAAATTAATTATTGCTGATAAAAAAACTGGTGGCTTTCCCTGAAGCCTGAAGGATAGCAAGTCTACCCAGATTTCTAGCACTATGTTGCATTCGATTATTATTTTAATTCACATTATCTCGCTGATAACGGCCAGGGGATTTGTTCAACAATAAACTTCCTCATTATTCTAGTATATTATTATTAATAATAATAATAATAATAATAATAATAATAATAATAATAATAATAATAATAATAATAATAAACTATTATTAATATTATTATCATCATTTACTCGCTAGGAGTTTTCACATGAATCAGTATTATCATCATTATTATTGTTATTATACATATTTTTGTTAGCCTAGAAAGATGGTATCATGATGAATGAACATATACTATACTACCATCTCTTAAGGAGAATGATGTAATGCCTGGAAGCATGGTCTCACAACAACAGAACAGAGACTACCCCCTCCCCAATGGAGGAGATAATGTCTGAGGGGAGTGTATACAACAGAACAGATATTACATCACCCTCCTCTCTGAATTGAAAGATAGTACAATTAATATAATAGTATCATTTCGGTGCAGACAGACATATACCAAATCTTCAGTAGTAGTAGTAGTAGTAGTAGTAGTAGTATCTCTGTAGATTCCCATCAGTAAGACGTGACTGACTGGTAGCTCTTACTAAAACGTCTGTGACAACAGGTCTTCTTAACGTTCCTACACATTCCACCCGACGAAGTATTTCTAACTTGTATTCTTATTTGGTTGTTAGTTCAGTACATTTATACCAGCAAGTGATGGTTGGTGCATTTTTTATTTACCTGAACGTGAGCGGATCGAATTAAAAAAAAAGGTTTGGTTGCTTTGTTTTACGGCATATCAACCCTTTTCGAGTTATTTAATGCTGAATCTGGTCATTTTGGCAAACGTTTTTATGCTTCAAGTTCTTTATATGTTTAAGATTAAAAAAGTTTTATAAAGTCTGAAAAAAGGGGGGTAAAATATAACAGTTAAGATTTTAAATTTAAGAAAATATTTTCAAGAAATATTTGTATAAATATTTCCTAAAAATATTTATACAAATTAGTACATGTATTATATCTGTTTCTATAGATGGTAATCCATTAAAACTCCAGTGTTTATAAAAAGTAGTACTATAATTATATTATATTATATTATATATATATATATATATATATATATATATATATATGTAAATTTATATGTACAATAAATAAAAGATGTCAAACTACTAATAAATACATACATCAGTCACGAAGGCAACTGCTGAATTCACTACTGTGTGACTAAAAGGAGGGTGAATCATGGAAGGCCCAGACAACGATAGAGTAGAGAATAAACTTGCATTAGGGAATATCAGCAGCAGCGATTGGAAAGATAATGCGAAAGCCGGAACGAAGTGGAGAAGTTTGACTATCATTTGGTGGTCTTTATGGAACAACCATTGTTGCTTCGATAGACTGCTTATGATGATATTTGTTAGTTAATAGCATTTATGTGCGTGAAGATAAGTACGTAGGTAGATGTTGGTATATCTGGAAATATACTATTTTGCATATGTGTGTGTGTGTGTGCGTGACCTTTGACAAGCATAATTAGGGTTGAACTTCCAAGAATGCCAAATAAACAAGGGCTCGCAGGAAAAGAACAAAATGAAGTACGAATGATAATTGGTGGCATGCGATAACCCAGTCTTTGTTAGGTAATGACCCCATTTTTTTTTTATTTACTACCATGACAAACGTGTCCTTCAAAATCATCCAGGGGGGGGGGGGACAAAACACAGGGGTGGGGGGGGGGTCAATAATTACCGAGGACTTCATAAATAAAATCGCCATCTTGTAGTTGCGAATTAAAGATCCGTTGCTTTAAGAGCAATGGCTAACCAAATAATTATAAAGACAAACAAGTGTTTTCAAATCGGGTTGTTATTATTATTTATATAATTATTATTATTATTATTATTATTTATATAATTATTATTATTATTATTATTATTATTTATATAATTATTATTATTATTATTTATATAATTATTATTATTATTATTATTATTTATATAATTATTATTATTATTATTTATATAATTATTATTATTATTATTATTATTATTTATATAATTATTATTATTATTATTATTATTTATATAATTATTATTATTATTATTATTTATATAATTATTATTATTATTATTATTATTATTATTATTATTATTAACTAACTTCAATACACGTCACAGGACGGGGTCGTCATCACCATGAGACATTCATGTAATACTTGTTTACGCATTCCGTCTAAAATGACGGACAAAATTATGCTTCGCTAATGTTCACATGAAAAAATCATAGAATTACGTGAGTAATTTAATTTATCAGATATAACCATTGACTTTTTAATTAGGATTTCGTTCCGAATTTATTTTAGATAGCGGTGGTTGTCTGACTTGCTATTTGCTTTTTCGCTTCCCCTCTCACCACTTGAAATGGTTTCGTCCAGGATATGGAAAAAGACACGTTTTTTATTCGCTAACATTTGTGTGACGGGACAGATGTATATTTATTTATATACAAAAACATACACATTGGACTTTATTATAGAGTGGGGTGTGTGCAAGTTTTAGTTTGGTTTGTCTGTTTTTATCGGCATATCAACCCGTTGTTGGGGTTATTTAACGCCGAAGTGCAATTGTAACTATACTATTCTAAGCGATTCATTGATGTGCTAGTTTTTTTGTTTTTTTTTGCTTACGGCATATCAACCATTTGCAGATCATTTAATGCCGACATACAATACGTATAAAGATTCATTGCATACAATTAAATAGTTCACCATTTACACTATTCCCCAGTGTTGGATAGTGATGCGTACGTTAGCTAGTGCTTGTTTGATTGAAAAATATTCGTCGAAGGAAATTAACTGGCTTAGTCATAAAAAGGATATATTATAGACAAATGGGTAAGCAGAGTTCAAACGGATGACCATCAGATTAGAAGTTATATCGTAAGAATCGGAAACTGTCATTTCTAAGTCCATGGCTTAATTATTATCAAATTGTTATACCATTTATTTAGTTTCTCTATATCCATACCTTCGTTTGACTTGCAGCTCCAAAAGACAACCATGGCCGAAGAAATTATCTTTCTGCTGTAAGAACATGTTGAGTTGGTTAATCGAATGATAATTCATGTAAAAATATTGCAACCGATCTTTTGTGTTACAGCTGCCGGAATTATCTCCAGTCGACAGAATGGCTACGTCCGAGGAAAACAAAGTGTGACTTTTGATTAAGAAATGAACGATCGTATGGCGATGAGAGAGGAGACGAGTCTCTTGGGTATATAAGACCAATACGTGCACATGCGGTGGTTGGGGCGACGATGACTGTTTTATGAAGACTACCAAGCCATGATCATACTTTGCCCGTTGGTTTTGTATTTCGCGTGATCTTGCCAATCGCTAAATTTGATAACAAATTTTTGAAGGAACCAAAAACATCACTGTGTAGTGGATAGAATTAGAGCTGACACAACTGAAGTATATCGGTTTGGAAAGGTTTTTAATTTCGCAAAGTTAAAATTAACGGGTGTTAAAATTAGAGAAATTAGCTGAACTGTGTTAATGTCTACTTTTATCGATGGTTTAAATTTCATTAAGATCAAAAGTAAAAGACAGTTTTTAGGGCGAGCTTAATACTTTAAGAAAAAATAGAGCACTTTTCTGGATATATATAAGTAGAATTTTTTTCTTCTGTCTGTCCTTTGTAAGACACTCGACAACCGCCGACCCCAACGCTGTATGTGCCACAGTTGTCGTCGTCGTCGTCGTCATCGTCGTCGTCGTCGTCGTCTTGGCGATCGCAAGCACTGGTTTACAAGTACACACAAATAAAAACAACGCAGACTCACAAGAGAGAACACAAACTCAGAGCCATTGTGTATAAATCAGTTGTACTCTGGTTGTTTGTGATACTGAAATGGGGCCCAAACGTTAACGTCCACATCTTAGTTAAGTTTCAGTGTATAAGCCAAGCCTCAACTGAGATAATCTGTCTGTTGAGGAATCACCGTCGCCCAGTTGGAGTCAGTTCATCTCGGGTTTGATCCGATCTGCTCTCGCCCGACTTTTACTCCAATCTGATCGTGTTCTCTCAGAGATACCAACTGCCGCAAATCAACGTAAAACTCGTCCACTGCCGTAAACTATCGCAAACAACTCTTCCTCCTCAATATATCGACCTTGACCGGAAATCCTAAATGTTTCGTCTGTCTACTCGGCCACTTCTCAGCTGACTGTTAATCCTAATTCAAATAGTTTTGTTCGTGTAATGAATCATTTCCTTTCATCGTCTTTTTACCTATCCTTTTACCTATCATTTTACCTATCCTACTTCCGACAGCTCTTCAGCTTTTGTGGATCGTTTCTTCGGCTATGGAGTCGGGTTAGTCCATAATATCAGATTTATACTGATTCAAAATGATCTTACTCTGAGGATGGTTCATAGCAACGAAAATATTGGGGCTAATTGATTTCAAATCTAAGCACTCAACACGGAGTACACGTTTAAAAATACATGAATATTCTTAATAAAATATGTATATGTACTTTGACTTTATTTACTATAAAATTGTAAAGAAAAGAATAAAACGATACATTATTTTTCTTGTGGATTTTAAAAATCTGTGCAAAAATGTATTGATGACTTTTATAACTGCGTATCTATATCTAAATTAATAAATTCGATAGTTATTAAACCTAGCCTGACTATATTAACACCAACACGGCTTATGCTTATTTAATTCTTTGATACACCGTGAGATTTAGTTATACTATATATATACTAATCTGTAAACAGCCACAAACAGTTTTAGCTTTACCAAATTTGCATTTTTTTTAAAGGTTCTAATAAATTAATATTCTGTAATATACCGTTGTAGTTTGTATTGAAATATTTTCTTATATATTCGCAATATTTTCGTCAATAGTAAAACGTCTGATGTCGTTGGATGCTGAGAACAGATATTTTGATCTTAACCAAAAGGCCAAGGAACTATAAAAAATAATGTTTTATGACGAGACATTTTTAAATGAATAAATAAAAAAAACTGATTTAATCTACTATTGTATTATCTTTAAATGGGGATGTTCTGTTATAAGCCTGTCCTCCCACGAATTACCTCCTCCTTTTTAAGGGGTGGGGTAATCCTCCCAGATATTTTTAGGTTGGCGGTAATGTAGTGTCTGTTCTATGGTCATGAAATCATTTTCCCAAGAACTACCTTCTCCTTTGGGGGTATATTTTCAGTTGGCATGATACCATACTCACAGGCATTTTATGGGGAGATTTTCCCAGCTAGTACCATCTATTCTGGAGGAGTATTGTAGTATCTGTTCTGTTGTCATGATACCATCCTACAGGCATTACGTCCTCCTTTGGGAGGTAGTATATGTTCGTTCATCATAATAACATCATCTTAGGCATTAAAACCTCCTTTAGGAAAGGGGAATCCACTCAAGACTTACCACCTATTTTTGGGTGTAGGGTAGTATATTAAGATTCGTAATGATCTATTCCTCCCAGGCATTATCTCCTCTTTTTGGAGGGGGTAGTATACTATCTATTCTGTTGTCATAATATCATTCTCCCAGGCATTAACTCCTCCTTTATGAATGGGTAGTGATTGTTCGTCATGGCATATCTCTCAGTCATTACTTCTTCCTTTGGGTATGTAGTTCGTTTATCATGATATCATCCTGCCGAACTAGCAAATTATAAATATATTTGCTAACACACACACATTATATATATATATATATATATATATATATATATATATATATAAGTGTGTGTGTGTGTGTCACACAACTTTGTCAGGACCATGGCGGCGAGCGCATGACAATGATAAATATATTTTTTAAAAAGATAAGTGTCCGGAAGTGGCTCGTAGGTCCCTATGCCCCAATATTATCAACAGAATACAGGGGAAAGGGGATTCTCCAATTCAAGACATCACATAGAAAAGAAGGAAGAATAAAGAGCAGATAAAAGACGACTCAAACACCAAGTTTAGATTCAATTTTATAAAATAATAAGAGAAGGGATAAACACACATAAAACAAACAACAAGGAAAACAAAGTAGTAGTTTACGGGAAAATGATACTGTTTAACGTTAACTAATGGTGAACAAAATCCATGAACAAAATAGTGTCTCAAACAAACCACGGAAGAAAAACGGTTACTCACTCACAAAAGGTGGAAGGTTGTTACAAGACTTCCACAAAAGTTGAAAAGCTTAATTATCCAGGAATGTCATAAGTTAGACTCATCCAAGATTCACAGTGATCTTTGGATGGAAAGGTTGTTGGCAGAATTCAAGGAGAAAGTGTTCAAAAATCATATATGCGGATGTGATCGTGGAACTCTCACTGGGCGCTATGCAATTTTTTCGCATGCAGTGTATTCGTTTCTTCACGACGATGTAATAGGTTTATAGTCAACGGCAAATTTTGTGAAGTTATCTCGAAAGCCTTTTTTTTCATTAAAGTAGCTTTCGACATAGAAGAAATATCTCAGGACAATCCGCCTGGTTGTAGAGTCAGGATCTTTCTCAGCTTCGTGCTTTCCTTTCTCTTATTTGTCTTGTTTTCTTCTTCCTTTTCATAACTCACGGCGCATTTGCTGAGGTTGACGGGTGACTCAACCGATAATAGTTTACTCTTCAGCTGGCAGGAACTCTCTGTGTTCGAGTCGCCAACTCGCTCGTTATATGTTCTCCGCCAATTTGCACTGATTTTGGGTTACGGCACTCGTGGACGTTAATAGCTGACAGCAAGTGTTTAGTCGACGTTTAATTTCTCTTTGTCAAGCGTTTAGTATGGGGAGGGCGTGTCACTATAACCGGAAAGAGTAAAAAGGCGACGGTACTTGGATCTTCGATGCGAGGTCAATTACGTTCGAAGATGTTTTGATAGACGACAGCGACTAGCTGCATCGTCTGATTTCCGTTCGAGACAGGGCGGGGTGTCGCTAATTAAACGCAATATTCTATTCTTGTGAGTGCAAGTGTATGGTGTGGGTTGGCGGCGTCGTTTCAACCGAATACAACATTTCTTTCGTTATGATTTGCTTGGGTTCAAAGGACAAATATAAAAATACAGGATGAAATAGACTTTGCTCGCTTTGATTTAATGTTTATACGAATTATATTTTATTTCTCTAATTTTGATTCATCCCCCCCCCCCCCGATTTTTAACAATATATATATATTTATATTTATATACAGTAATATTTATAGTAGCTATTGATATCAGCGGATTCAGAAAGTATAGGAAATCTTGCCGTTGTGCTAAAAAATACCACGTGTTCTTCTTTTCGTCAGTCAGGGTTTTAATCTTAAACCACTGACTGGCGATCGGAGCACGTGTAGGATTATTTAGCACAACAAGCAAGATTTTAAATATCGCCTGAAACCATAAGTATCAACAGCTAATCAAAATATCAGTATAGTATCATAAGTTATGCACTTACAAAAGTAATTACGCACTTTGTTTTTATTTTTCCAAAAATACACACACACTCATATATATGTAACTTAGCTATGTTTATCTTAAACTAATTAACCGATCATTATGAATTTTGGAACACAGCTATTATGGGGAAGGGGTCTAAATGTTGGCTGCATTGAGTTTATTTTAGTTTTATGCAGTTTTTTGTGGTATTTTAAAGAGGTTTTAGGGGGCGTAATATAGGCACAACCTACCATTAAAATTCATCAAATATATCAGATTTGCCCTGAATTGGATCCATAGTTATTAGACACCAATTAAACAAGATTCCTTGAATTATAATTTCTTTTTAAGATCCCTTAAGCCTTAAATTATAGACATTTTCTAGAATCAAAATTAAAATATGATTCTAGAACAAAAATGTTTAGTACCATTACATGTTGATTTTAATCTTCATACGGCGATTTAAATGTGGTAAAAAACTATTTTGTTCAGAGAATTCTACCCGAATTCCAAATCCAATAATATTGATAATGTTCGCTTACCTAGTAATGCTATTGGGAATGGTATGAACCCGTTATATCCCCCAGCTATTGTAAAAGTAGTAATTCGTGTTGAAGGAGTCGTGTTCAAGAAATTGTATTTCGGCATTAACTAAACCAAATGGTTGGTATGCCGTACAACAATCCAATCAAGCCATTATCGTACATGTATATCTGTATTTGTAATGTGATAACAGGAAACAAAAAAAGTATTTCGACGCATCGAACAGGTTTGGAAAACGAATCGCGCTCACTCTCAAACTACTTACCTAACTACGTATCTACCAAATAAAAATAGAGTAAGATGGGCGACTTGGTACAATGCACACATCTAAAACACTTAATTCCCCAAGAAGCATCCCTCAAGTGCACTGCTCATTCTTTATTAGTCGTACCGTGAAATTTATTACAGCTCTGTTCAGGTGCCAAGTCTTATGGATAAAGTGACATTCAACCAGGCATGCCGCTCGCCTGATTAACGCAAGTCCTTTAACTGTGAAACTCTTCAGATGTCATTTTTGAGTTTTGATTCTCGCTCCAACAGTCTGGGATTTGTGCCAGAAGCAGACTGCGCATGTGCGGCTTTTGTTTCTCGCTTTACAACGAAATTCGGTCTGACTGACGTCACGACGTGGATTGAGTGGCGGACTGAAAATAAGGTTAGTCTTTGTTTCGCACCCTCTTCAAGTGCCGGGGCACAAAAAGCTGCCTCTTAAACCTATACTACTCTAATGTTTATTAACCAATCTTTACTTTATAGAAATCTGTTTCAAACTCGAGAATAAGAGGTTAAATATTTAGTGGAAATCAGTAAAACTCGAGTGACCGACAGGAGTGGGAGAAGATGGGGGAGATAAGGTAAGGAAAGATATTGCTTCATCAACCCTAAGGGGCATTTCATACCATGAATGTGGAAGAGCCACCCTGGTAAAAGTCTCTATCCTTCAAGTTCATGATATGTTCAAGTATTCATTCATGGTGTTTGGTTTGGTTATTTTGTTTTACGGCATATCAACCTTTTTCGGGTTATTCAATGCCGAATCCGGTCATTTTAGCAAAAGTTCTCATGCTTCAAGTTCTTTACATGTTCAAGTATTCATTCATTATGTTTGGTTTGGGTGTTTTACGGCACATCAACCCATTTCCTGCTATTCAATGCTGAATCCGCTAACCCTGGTAAAAGTCTCCATGATTCAAGTTCACGATATGTTTAAGTATTCATTCATGGTGTTTGGTTGTTTTGTTTTATGGCATATCAACCCTTTTCAGATTATTTAATGCTGAATTCGGTCATTTGGTGTTTATGCTTCAAGTTCTTTACATGTTTAAGTATTTATTCATCGTGTTTGGTTGAGTGAAGGGGGGAGTGGACGAGAGGGAAGAAGAGGGAGAGGGAGGGAAATTGTTTTTTTTGTTTTGGATTTTGCAGAAAATGATTGAATTTTGCAAAGAAAAAAACAATAAAACATCAATGTTTGATGCATTTTGACTAAAGAAGTCAATAACTTCAGACAGACTGATTTGGTAGCGCCAGTAGGTTCTATTTGACCCATAGATGAGGCCCCTGCAGGTAGTATCACTCCGGGTTAGAGTGGACCTGGAAGCAATTGCAACTAAGGGACAACTCCACATTCACCACAGCTCCCAAGTGGGTGACTTTTAAGGACCAGATGAGTGAGAGTATTTTATATAGGCAATAAAACTAATAGCTTTAAATGTTACGATATGTAAAAATGTGTGTATAAAAGGGTGGTAGAATGTTAAATTTCAGTTAGCCTGACGAATTCCTTGATGTAATGAAACACAAACATGTTTGTAACTTACTTGAAATAAGTAAATTTTATACTACTCTCACACACACATAAGTTATTAGGAAAAAACAAGTGTAAAAAGTGATAGGAACAAATTATGCTTCGCACAAATATTCATATGAAATATCGTCTCAATTGGTGAAGTTAAAATTAAAAATAAGAAAAAAACCATTAAACTGAAAAGTTACAAAAAGAAAAAAAACGTATCAGTCGGTATAGAAAGAAAAAAGAAAAAAGAAAACATCGCAATAGGGAAATAGAGTGAGGGATTTTTTCCGAATTAATTTTAGACGAGGCCGGTTGTCGGACTTGATATTTGCTTTCTCCCTTCCTCTAAACACTAGAAATGATTTCGCCCCGCATATTTTTACTCGGATTTATATTTATATACAAATAAATACACATTGGTCTTTATTATATAGTGGAAGATAATGGATCCGGTGAGATGACAAAAAACTGGAAAAATGAAAACAGAAAAAAACACTCAAAGTGACATCTCAACGTTTCGCTCTCGTGTAGTGAAGTCATTTTCAAGAGTGAAACAGGAAAAATCGATAAAGTAACACCAATGAGAAGAATTGTTTTGGAAAAATAGGTCGCGGGAAGAAATATTTGTATAAAAATAGAGCAAATAAAAATATAAATATAAGAAGGTACATATAATCGGTACAACGCAGAGGCGGGACAAGAGAAAAGTCAATAATAATAAAAATAGAATAAGTGAAATAAAAATAGAGCAACTTTTGTAATACATTTTATAACTAAAGATTCATCCGGTGTCTACGTGTATATTATTGTCATTAATTATATACTAGAAGAGTCAATGCATAAAAAAAGCCCATTCTCTGTTTAATGATATTTCTTGATTAATCCGGGCTATAATAGATGATTCGATTAATCTCCGTACGGATTTCTGTTAATTAGTGTGGCATAGTTGAAGTTGAATAGATTATTAAAGCCAAACATATGAGAGCATAAGGCGTTTAATTGCTCCTTAATGCTTATCCGTTCATCCAAATTACGCTAGCATAGACTATGTCGTAATCTTGGCAAAGAATAGAATATATACCAGCTCGAGATATGGGTGTTGAATTTAGTAGTTTTGTAGATGAAGATTTATAACATATCTGAATGCATACTTTGTTTATTTTATTGTAGATTGGTTTATTGTTGATAATAGTAGTTAAAAGTGAATGTCTCTGTAATAAAAATGCTAATGGGTGGATTGCTGTTGTGTTGACGATTAAAGTGAATGTGGAGTGATTTCTCTGTTGTGTTAAGTAACTAGTCTAGCTTGTACAAATTTATTGGAAATCAAATTTAATGTAATATTTTATTACTGAT
Organism: Sepiola atlantica; assembly: GCA_963556195.1. Lineage (NCBI taxonomy): Eukaryota > Metazoa > Mollusca > Cephalopoda > Sepiida > Sepiolidae > Sepiola > Sepiola atlantica. The sequence continues at coordinate 8,619,998 of OY744530.1, forward strand.
ATATTTTCTTTGGAATGCTAACAAATTCTCAGAATTTATGTATAATTATAAACACACTTGTTTAATATTTAACTAGCTAACTCCTCCACCCTTTGTTCATTTTCATTTGCCGTTCGTATTTCAGTATCATATTAAAAAGTGGAAAAAGTCAAGTGTTATAAATAATCCCCTCTTATTTCCATTTGCAAATCGCGCAATGTTTATGGACAAATGGGTCATATTTATATCAAAATATATTATAGTAAACATTAGACGTGTATATTTTTCAAAATGTTACACTTATAACATGAAAAATGGTAATTACTCGATTATCTTTATGTTACATAATGAGTGCACGTATGTGAAGAACGATTACATCAGCTAGTATGGATTTGGTATCTAGGTGGGCCAGTGCAAGAACTTGACACGATTATCTGGACAACAAGTTCGCCCTCGGACTAAAAATATAAACAAGCCTGAACTCAGGTTAGAGATCAGGGAAAGGTCAAACAGGTGCGTTGTGACAGGTTCAGTGTCTCCCTAGAAACAATAACGTCACGATATCGTGGGAATTGAAAAGAAAAAAGTTTTTTAGTCAGTCCATTTTCTGGAAGCGTGCCAAGTGAATGTAAAATCGAGATGTAATTCAAAAGAAAGGAATATGGGAATTTAATTCTTAAAAGAGTTTATAGCGACTGGTCTGCCTCCCTCTTCATTTCCCCGTAACGAAGTATAATTAAGTTAAGAACAATTTGGCTTCTCTCTCAAATTTAATGAATGTGTGACTTTAGTTTGTACGACGAGAAAATTTCTCCTAAAAAAAGACCTAGTTTATATTCTCCGCCGAGCTCGCCCTTTTCCTCTCTGCATGAAAAGTGTTTATTACATACACTAGACGATGGCGACAGCGAAGTGCGGCCCACTACGACAATGACGACGGCGAAATGTAGTGCACTAAACGATGATGATGCTGGTGGCGAAATGCAACACACTACGATGATGATGACGACAGCGCCGGACGTCAGTGCACAAAAAGAGAAAAGTATACGCGAATAATGAAATGACGATCGATTTTAAAGGAACCGATTTTAATAAACGACTACATAGCATTTTTAATCTGCATTATTTGTATTATTTCGACTACTGTTTTCATTTGGGATGTTATTCTCACAAAGTGTCGGCCGATGCAACCTCCGACCTTCTTCAGGTTCATCTTGTCGAAATGATGAATATGTAAGAAGTTTCCATCCGAACGCTTTATGGATTCAATCTACACGGGGTAGATTGTTCTCGTTCCGTCAGCCATGACCGGATAGAAATCTTAAGTTATTCTTAATTACATTCTTAGTGTCGCTTGTATTGAGGATTGAGCTTTCAACCCCCAGAAAACTATCACTTAGAACTATTTATCACTTAGCACTTTATCCGTTGAGCCACGGATTCATGTGGATCTGAAAAAGGTCGGAGTTTACATCAGCCGAAACGTTGTGAGAATAACATCCAAAATGATAACACTAGTTCGAATAATCCAAATTTTCAATCTTCGTCTTAAAAATTACAAAACCTCATTTAAATATATTGTTTTGTAAATGAACGGAGGGGTTGAAGGTTCATTTTAAACTCTCGCTTTTTCGCAAAGTTATTAAATAGTATTTTGAAGAGGTTGGCGGCATCGTGAATGCGAAATTATGAGGATATTTACACGTTAATGTTAACATCAAAATGTTTAGGATAATTGTAAACGATTAATACTATTTATCTAAACTATGACTTTGGTACTATTCTAGTGTGAAAAGACAAAAAGGAAAAAAACAATTAAACACAGAAAGAAATATCAAACGAGAGACTGACCGGTTTCGTTCGAATCAACGAACGTCTTCAGAAAAGGTGAAGATATGATACTTATTGAAAAACAGCAAAATATAAGATGTGAAACGGGATGTTTTTGCGCATGTGCGTAACTATTTCAACTTATATGCAGCGCGTGCAACAAAGACACTAATTGAGAAAAGGTAACGAAAAAAGAAAAGGAAAAGAAAACATGGATTAATAGCAGTAAAATAAGTAGTACTTAACCGGGGTCAGAGTTGATAATGCAGTGGCGGTGTATATTGCATTGTGTGAGTGCGATTTTTGACAGATGTTTGGTTAAAGAGTATGACCGAGCTTGAGGTTTATGGTGATGAGACTATTTGAGCACTTTCGATGCACATTCGGCGTAGGAGAGAGGGGTCAGTCTCGAGGGGGTGCAGTTTGTAAGGTCAAAGTTGTGAGTAAAAGTGTTCCTGTATATGACTAGTGCGTTTGTTTGACTTAATTTTATGATACATCATGTATTTTATCCTCATACTATTCTTAAATGCTTTATCGCTCTCGTGTTTTATTTTACATTTCGTAGTTTGTAAAACGACGGCGGAAAGAACGGCCATATTTGTTTTTATAACTTTGCGAAAAGCAAGAGTTAAAAAGTAACCTCCCCTTCCTGGAAGTGAACATGAGGTATTATTTACATTAAAATGTAGAAAACTACATTTCTAATATTAAATACAATTTATAGCTAGATTAACAGCGGGGCGTTTAAGCTCGTTATCACACAAAAACAAATATTTAAAGAATAAATAATACAATGAAATTAAGAAGAAACTCAACGAGTTCTACTGGGAATATAACATCGCTTCTAGAGACGTGACACAAAAAGAAGCAACGTACGAGCGTATTAGAATAACGTATCAAATTGAAGCGTATCCAAAGAACAGAGCCTCTCAGACGCTTCTAATAACGGTTCAATAAGTCAAGTGAAGTTACCCTTCCGATTGTTTCCTGGTGCTTTACAAATCAAGACAAATATTACATGTGAAGCGCCAAAGATTAAGCAATGTTTTAAATATACGAAGTAAAAAGACATCCAACATTTAACTTAGAAAATATAAAGACACCACGAACGCGTTCAAAGATATCGGAAGAACTCTCCCCCCCCCCCTCACTCTCACTACCTTTTGCGCGTCATCTTGAAACGCTCCTAACTCAGGTATCACGAGTCTTAGAAGATACAAGTAAAACATTGATTCATGTTTTAATGTAAACAATGTTCCGTTTATTTGGTTACATGTTAATTGGTCAACGAAAGAATCTTAATTTTTACATTTAATATTAGAGCAGTCGCTGAGTGCCGACCTACGCCAAGTTGATGTGCGCCCCTTTTTGAGTAGGTCCAAAGTGTTGGCAAATGATGAGATTAAAAAAAAAAAAATAGGATAAGAAGTACAAGGATAAAATAATGCAGGGATAAGAAGTACAAGGAAAGGGGGTAGGAGTAGATGGAAAAGGAGGAGGAGGAGGAGAACAAAGTGAGAGAGAGGATGGAAAGAAAGACAGTCGAAATAAATGTTTTGTTTGCTTTACGCCACAATAGAACACTTTCATTTTCTCGTATAAATTTTAGATGATTTAGCGAGAGAAGTTAAATCATCTGACTTCAACATCGGTGCTACGGTACGAAACGGGTACCCAGATTTTTTTGTCTGCAAACAGGAAGTCGCGTCATATTAAAGACACCGCTTTTTTGTCCCCTTTCCAAAAAAGGTCAACCGAGAATGTCGCAGAATTGGTATCTTGAAGCCCCCCCCCCCCCCCCCCGAAAAGCCCATATACCGGGAATGTCGCAGAAGCGGTATTTTGACACACACACACACACACACACACACCGGATTTTCGTGTACTTTCGTTGTTTTGTTTTTTTTTGTATTTTATTGGTTTCTTTAGTAAATAACAAATAAACAAAAATTAATGAATAAAAAAATTTAAAAATTCCTCCCGTAAAAAAAATTCCTCCCGACTAACTCTACCTGTTGGGCGGGGGGGGGGGGGAGGAGAACCCATTGATTTAGTAACTTATTTTGCAACATGGACATATCAACCAAGGAAAAAAAAATCACATTCCGCTGTTCAAAAACATTGTTTATTTTTTAATATATTACTTATTTATTATTATTCTCAAAAGGAAAAAAATCACATTCCACGTATATCACTTGTCTCTTAAAAAAGAAAAAAGATTTATTCTATTTTGTTTATTTTTTTAATAAATTACTTGTTTCATGAAAAAAAGATTCTTTCGTTGCCGGTATTTTTGAAAAAAGTTTTCCGCCCGGTATTTTTGGGGGAAGGGGACAAAAAAGCGGTGCCTTTAATATGACGCGACTTCCTGTTTGCAGACCAAAAATCTGGGGACCCGTTTCGTACCGTAGCACCGCAACATCCTCTAAAACATTTAGACGTCAGCTTTAAAAAAACTCATATGCTGAAAACACTTTAAGGGAAGAAAGATATACCTACATAACATTTCATAGGGTGCTTATGCTGTTCAGCGGCCGTATTAAAAAGTTATTTTTTTATAAAAACAAAATTATATACTTGTTCAGTGTTATATTCTTACTCACTGTACAAACAAGCAGAAAAGATTATCCACTTTAATTACAAGTATTTTTCAATTCTGCGTATCATAACAGCGATTCGTTCACTAAGCCTCCATCTTGTTTCTTAAGAAGATTTCGAATTATCTGTCCTTGAAATATTCTTAAGAAACAAGATCGAGTCGGTGAAACAGAGACGGACGTGCGAATTACGATTTCTTGTAAACTATTACTACTACTACTACTACTTCTACTCCTCTTGTAAGCTATTACTACTACTCATCTGCCCAATTACTCGACTTTCTAGCCCGCATCTTTCTTCATGGCATGGTCCGTTAATATTGATATAATAAACACGTTTTGTTAGAAAAATCGAATTGTTTTTCTTTCGACTGCTACTACTACTATTAATAATAATAATAATAATAATAATAATAATAATGGTAGTAGCAGTAATAGTAATAATAATAGTAGTAGTAGTAGTAGTAATAGTAGTAATAATAATATTAATAGTAGTAGTGTGTGACTGACTTCTTCATTTTACGTTAGTTTTCCAAACGTTCTTTAAGATTTCACAAGACATTTTGGTCAGTTCCAGTTGCTTAGTTGCGTTTGTGGCAATATCTATGAAGTTGCTTAGTTGCGTTTGTGGCAATATCTATGAAGTTGCTTAGTTGCGTTTGTGGCAATATCTATGAAGTTGCTTAGTTGCGTTTGTGGCAATATCTATGAAGTTGCTTAGTTGCGTTTGTGGCAATATCTATGAAGTTGCTTAGTTGCGTTTGTGGCAATATCTATGAAGTTGCACCGGGATGTAGGGGAGGGTGTCATAAATTCACCAGAATTACTCCACTTACCCTTGATCCTCATTATATAATGCTAAGCATTAAGCAAGGGGGCATCAAGTACATTTTTTTAGTCTTCGGTATTATCTGACCGATGATTTAAACGAATGAACCATCATGCCAAACGGGCCAGTGAAAAATAGTGAAATCAGAAGCGATCGGGCGGCCCGGGCAACACCAGGCCCATCGGCTTATAAATGATATAAATAGTGACCAATTACAACGAGCAATTAGTGCGTGTGGCGTAACTGGTCACGTGGCGTCTAATAAAATCTAAAAATATAACCGAGAAGCTTCGCTTAGAAATGTTTTGCCGATTTCCTCATATTAGGAAATGAGATTTGTTTGTGTTTTCTATTATTTTTTTTTGTTTCATTGGTTTTCCTCTGATAAAATTGAATCCGAATCCATTTTGGCTTTGATGAAATTAATCTTGCCACATCACAACTGTTTTATTTCGATATAAACGTGTCTACAGGCTGCTTCAAAATGGAAGCGAACAAGATGATCAAACTCTATTAGATTTGTATCGATTTTCTTTTATTGGCTTGTGTTTTCCGCTTTCCTTATTCGTTCAGCCATCTTTGAAATACAGATAGACAAAAGCCGAATCGTAATCGCAAATTGTTAGTATTCTAATACCACATTGTTACGATTTATAACACACCGGTCTTCCTTTCAGAAAACTGTTGAGTATTCATGGCTGAAACTTGATGGACAAGTCAGGCATAGATTAAAGTTTTTGAATTTTATTAACGATTCCAGAGGTGACATTGGGGGGGGGGGTCACCCATAGAATCGTTAATAAAATTCAAAATATTTTCTCAAAATCCAACCATATTTAATATAAATCAACTTTGGTTTATGCCTGACTTGTCCATCAAGTTTCAGTCATGAATATCCAACAGTTTTTCTTTCATCAATAATCACACCTGGCACATTCCTCTCTTGAAACTGCACTGATTTTCGCAATAATCTGAGCAGTGTTTCCATGGACAGTATCTTTGAGATAAACGCACAGATAGAAATCTTAGCGGGCGTAATGTCAGCTGAGTGTGAAGCTTATTCAGGATTACACCTCCTACTGATGAGACCATCACCAAAATGTCCTCCGTATCATTGAACGACAATATAAAAAGATTTTCGTACGTTCATGACTGAAACTTGGTGGGCAAGTCAGCGATAGACTGAAGTTTATTTGTACCAAATATGGTTGGTTGCATAAAGGATTGTGAATTTTATTAACGATTCCATAGGTGGCATTTATGTATACTTTTAACGTGTGGAAACTGTAAATGCATTTTTAATTTCAGAATTTGTTTTCTCGTATCGTCACACTAAAGCCAAAATGGCTACTAACATGATGACTAAACTTCGGTAGATTTCATGCTAAAAAAAGACTTACCCTAAGTCCGAGTGATAACCTCCAAACAAAACTCTCGTAAAACCACACATAATTGCTTAGGTTTAGCGAAGTTAAGCCATGTGTAGCCAGGTGGTTTCCCGTGTGTCACACATGCACATATAGAAATAACATTCTAGAATTAAAAAATAATCTTACAGTCTTCACACGTTAAAAGTATACCCGTCGGAGAGAATTTAATTCTACTTCGTTTGCCAAAAAATATTTGAGTTTTTTTGTTTTTTTTGTTTACGGTTTCTCGACTTAACTATTCTGCAATTTGGCTACTTTTCGTGTCATTTCGTTTCTTTGAGAAAAAAAAAACGTTTTTATGGGAATAGGATAACGAAAACATTTTTGAAGACAAAAGTAACGAAATATTTTTTTATGGAAATAAAATACTAACTAATTTTGTTGCGATAAAATAATAACGAACAATGTCTTTTGGGTAAACTATGAAACAATTACTACACGCCATCTAAGTTGTCGCGGGTTCGAAAATTTATAAAATTTAACTGTTTTTTGTTTACATTTTCCTTTCTAAAATCAATAGAAAATGTAAAAAAATATAATAAAAAAAGTTAAATTCCATAAATGTTTCATTGAATATGTTAAAGATGATTCGAAGCCAAATTGAAAGTACTCAGTGTGTAAATATTTTTTTATTCTTCTGTCAATAATTGAAATATTTACCTACTGCAATTTATATAAAATTGTTCGTTATTTCATTCTCATAAAATTGCTGTATAAACTTGTGTGAAATTTTTACGTCAAGATTTGATAAAATTGTTCGTTATTTCATTCTCATAAAATTGTTGTATAAACTTGTGTGAAATTTTTACGTCAAGATTTGATAAAATTGTTCGTTATTTCATTCTCATAAAATTGTTGTATAAACTTGTGTGAAATTTTTAGGTCAAGATTTGATAAAATTGTTCGTTATTTCATTCTCATAAAATTGTTGTATAAACTTGTGTGAAATTTTTACGTCAAGATTTGATAAAATTGTTCGTTATTTCATTCTCATAAAATTGTTGTATAAACTTGTGTGAAATTTTTACGTCAAGATTTGATAAAATTGTTCGTTATTTCATTCTCATAAAATTGTTGTATAAACTTGTGTGAAATTTTTACGTCAAGATTTGATAAAATTGTTCGTTATTTCATTCTCATAAAATTGTTGTATAAACTTGTGTGAAATTTTTACGTCAAGATTTGATAAAATTGTTCGTTATTTCATTCTCATAAAATTGTTGTATAAACTTGTGTGAAATTTTTACGTCAAGATTTGATAAAATTGTTCGTTATTTCATTCTCATAAAATTGTTGTATAAACTTGTGTGAAATTTTTACGTCAAGATTTGATAAAATTGTTCGTTATTTCATTCTCATAAAATTGTTGTATAAACTTGTGTCAAATTTTTACGTCAAGATTTGTATAAAATTGTTCTCTTGTTCACAATTTAACTGAAATTCGTTGCAATTTGCCGACACCAGCTTCAAAACTAATCCTATCTCAGACCGCTTAAGGTATGGATATTTGCTTCTAATATTGGTCATGTGCTATGTTTTGTTCGTTTTGTTCGTTTATTTTTTTGCATGTAAGATATTCGTCAATACATAAATGATGACCATCTCATCTCAATAATCGAACAATAAATATTTGTATTTTCTAGAAGCTACATTTTTTATCAAGCAGCCATTGTTTTTCCGTGGTTCTTGCACGCATGTGTGCGTGTTTCTATGCATGCATGATACATGAATAATAATAAAAAATGGAAGCAGAAAAATCTTATAACGAAAACAAGGAAATGGCCAGAAGTTAATGAAGCTGTGGTGAACACCACAAGTAGGTACTCTCTCTTTCTTTCTTTACTTAGTCTTTCTTCGTCTCTTAGTTGGAGAACAGGGACTGATCGCAAGATCTCGCAAAACAACGTGGCCGAAAGATTTCGGCCAGCTTGACCACGCGAGATTTGAAGTCAATAAAAGAACATCGTTCCTTTGCTCTCCCTCTTTTTCCCCTCAGCGTTCTGAGACGAACACACAAAGAACTCTCGGCGATTCCCACCCCCCACCAGCTCGAACGAGCTGTGTGGAGGAGGGAGGAAGAGAAAGGTAACCCTTTTTAATCCAAGAATTAATCTTTCAATCCAAACGAACTCGTGTTTCTTCAACACATATTGCATTCTACACACAAAAAGACATTTCAACACGCATCACATTTATACGCACCAATTATGAACTTACACTCTCTTTTAAATATGAAATAAATAAGTTTTGTTAATATAAATGTTATTCCTTCTCTTTTTATTAACCATTATAAAAGGCCCATTCGTGTATGTTGTATAGCTTACTCATTCCTTCGCTTTCTTTAAGGTAAGTTTAAATAATATTTTCTTCCTTTCTCTTTGTTTGTAAATCTTAAACTCTTTCATTTAATCTCCACGCGGTTCAATGGTGGAAGCCTAACGGTGTGATAACATGCAGTTATAAAGGCATCTATCACACTACCTATGGTTGGGGGATTCATTATCGCAAAACCATTTGTCGGCATCCTTCGCCACTGTGCTTAAAATCCAGAATCCTTTGTTCTTCCTTTTGAATCTCCCGCCATCAACACTTCCACCCCCGGGGCCATAAAGCTTTTTTTGTAAGAAAGAAAATAACATGGAAAATTTAACGGCGTTAAACATAATGCTAAGTTGAGTGAAGACGATTTAACTTCAAACTTAATGCGTAATAGCCATGCGCGTGGATTATTTCATGCTTTATATATTAACTTATTCCTTAATTATGTTGGTGTCATCATCATCATATATAGAAGGTGTTTGTATAACTGGATGGATTATCCCTTATATAGGTTTGGAAACGTTTGGTTTTAGAATAAAAAAAACCTGATCAACATTCTTTATTGTGAACATCTAACACGTACAGTGTGTGTGTGTGTGTGTGTGTGTGTGTGTGTGTGTGTGTGTGTGATGGTGCACTGTTACTTATCTATATGGGATAGATAAGCATTATTCACGTGACACGATTTCAAGTAGAATAAGTCTGGACCTGGCGTTGCCACTTACACCAACAGAACCGTGGAAAAAAAAAATAACACTGAACAAATGGATAAAAGACGTTGAGCTGAGAAGAATTTTCTAATGATCGGCAAGGGCCCCTTTGATGACCAACATGAGGGACGTATTAAGCAGTCTTCAGATGTTATCCCTTTTAATTTCAGGTAACAGAATAGAACATACCAAATGCAGATAAATATGATCAGCTCAGACCACACAAAAGATGCAGGGACAGAAATGAACCACAACAGAAAATAGACTAATAATGGAGTGCTATTACAAAAGCCAGTTCTAAATAATAATAGAGTGCTATTACAAAAGCCAGTTCTAAATAATAATGGAGTGCTATTACAAAAGCCAGTTCTAAATAATAATAGAGTGCTATTACAAAAGCCAGTTCTAAATAATAATGGAGTGCTATTACAAAAGCCAGTTCTAAATAATAATAGAGTGCTATTACAAAAGCCAGTTCTAAATAATAATGGAGTGCTATTACAAAAGCCAGTTCTAAATAATAATAGAGTGCTATTACAAAAGCCAGTTCTAAATAATAATGGAGTGCTATTACAAAAGCCAGTTCTAAATAATAATAGAGTGCTATTACAAAAGCCAGTTCTAAATAATAATAGAGTGCTATTACAAAAGCCAGTTCTAAATAATAATAGAGTGCTATTACAAAAGCCAGTTCTAAATAATAATGGAGTGCTATTACAAAAGCCAGTTCTAAATAATAATAGAGTGCTATTACAAAAGCCAGTTCTAAATAATAATGGAGTGCTATTACAAAAGCCAGTTCTAAATAATAATAGAGTGCTATTACAAAAGCCAGTTCTAAATAATAATGGAGTGCTATTACAAAAGCCAGTTCTAAATAATAATAGAGTGCTATTACAAAAGCCAGTTCTAAATAATAATGGAGTGCTATTACAAAAGCCAGTTCTAAATAATAATAGAGTGCTATTACAAAAGCCAGTTCTAAATAATAATAGAGTGCTATTACAAAAGCCAGTTCTAAATAATAATGGAGTGCTATTACAAAAGCCAGTTCTAAATAATAATGGAGTGCTATTACAAAAGCCAGTTATAAATAATAATAGAGTGATATTACAAAAAACAGTTCTAAATAATAATGGAGTGCTATTACAAAAGCCAGTTCTAAATAATAATGAGTGATGTTACGAAAACAGTTCTAAATAATAATGGAGTGCTATTACAAAAGCCAGTTCTAAATAATAATGGAGTACTATTACAAAAGCCAGTTCTAAATAATAATAGAGTGCTATTACAAAAAACAGTTCTAAATAATAATAGAGTGCTATTACAAAAAACAGTTCTAAATAATAATGGAGTGCTATTACAAAAAACAGTTCTAAATAATAATGGGGTGCTATTACAAGAGCCAGTTCTAAATAATAATGGAGTGCTATTACAAAAAACAGTTCTAAATAATAATGGAGTGCTATTACAAGAGCCAGTTCTAAATAATAATGGAGTGCTATTACAAAAAACAGTTCTAAATAATAATGGGGTGCTATTACAAAAGCCAGTTCTAAATAATAATGGAGTGCTATTACAAAAACAGTTCTAAATAATAATGGAGTGCTATTACAAAAGCCAGTCCTAAATAATAATGGAGTGCTATTACAAAAAACAGTTCTAAATAATAATGGAGTGCTATTACAAGAGCCAGTTCTAAATAATAATGGAGTGCTATTACAAAAGCCAGTTCTATATAATAATGGAGTGCTATTACAAAAAACAGTTCTAAATAATAATGGAGTGCTATTACAAAAAACAGTTCTAAATAATAATGGAGTGCTATTACAAAAGCCAGTTCTAAATAATAATGGAGTGCTATTACAAAAAAAGAGTTCTAAATAATAATGGAGTGCTATTACAAAAACCACCTCCACACAAAGTGGCTCTTTTACACCAAGTGTGTGTTTGTGTGTGCAATGACTAGCTGGCTTTGCCAGCTGACTATCGCTTCGCAAAGTTGGTTACTCCGAATAGTTACAATATTAATTTAAAATAATAAACCCTTCATTCATAACTTTATTGTAAACACGAAACAATTTTTTTCTCAATTCTTCATATTGATAGATAAACATTAACATGTTTTGGTCATTTCTATACACATTTATTTTTCAAATGTGACCGTAAAGAAAGGAAAAGAAGGAAACCAATTTGTCTTTTCACTTTCGATTTAGAAATGGCTCACAACTTTCTGAAAATACAAGTCGGTCCTTCTAAAGAAAGGAGCATTTGAACACAAATGCTAAATATTTGTCTAGGAAACAAAATACATATTGCGAAACATAACTATTTGTTATATTAATATCAAAACAATCATCGCATTAAAACAGTAACAAATAATAGTTAATTAATAAAATGTCCTTTTTCAAAACTAATATGCAAATTAGTTGCAATTTGCGACTTGTAGCGCATACAAATAAGTAGTATATAACAAAGATGGTGCGTCTACTGTGTCAAGTTGAATAAACTTGAAATCGGGCGTTTCGACTTTACCGTTAATGCGAGAAATAGCTCCAGCTTTCGCATTTCTTTTAATTGTATCATTATCTTATCTAGATACTAATAAAACTATTCCGTGTGTCTACGTGTGTTTCTCACATATGTGTAACTTTGATAAATGTACATTGAATTATTTTCATTAACTATTCATTGTATATTTAGTTACAAGAGAGAAAACTAAAACGAATTTTTTTAAATCCTATTTCAAAATAATTGAAAACCTAACTATATAATATATATATATATATATATATATATTTATTTATTTTTTTTAATCTAAGCCCTCCACCCGCACAACGCCGGCTAATTACAGCTAATATGTCTTATGTTATATCAACTCACTAGGAGTTCTCACACTGGTCATCATTGGTGATTGGTCACTGACAATAACCAGTGGTGTTCCCTGGAGTCCGAGTGACAACATGTTTCCTCAGATTTTCAGCATACCTTCTCTTTCGATAACTATTGGAAATGACTTTGCGTTATCGCAACACCCGCTTACCATTGATTTCTCCCTTGCAGCGGGCATTGGTCTTCACTGGGATTTTAATGACAATAAGCTTGTACAGGACTCCAGTACTCTCAGAACTTCCCAGTGGAGGCCTGCTTAGTGCTCTTTCTCCTCGGTCCTTCTAACCTCCTTGACCCTTCATGACTATTTTGTGTGCTATCAGCCGAGGCTGGTGCCATCAGATTATGTTTGTTTATTTTTTGGGGGGCGGGCGCAGATTATGAGATTTCTTGAAGTTTCAGGTCCCTCAGGTTCCCGTGGTGTTCTATCCATGTTTTTGTTTCATTTATGTTGCAATTTCCATGTGGCTGGTTAGCGTTTGTAGTTTATGTGGGTTGGTTTCCGCATTCGAAGATTTTCCTTACGATTTCAGTTGTTTTTGTCATTGCCATCCATTAAATAGCCTCAGTTTTCGCTTCGTTTCCAATTTCTGCTAGTTATTTCAGTTTTTTAGGGGGGACTGTTCCTAGTGCTCCTACGATTATTGGTATTATATTGACTTTCTTCATATTCCTTTCAGTTCCCTGGCAATTTCCGTTTATTTACTTCGTTTTACGTATCCTTGATCTTTACCCTGTGATCTATAATTTACCAGTTTTTTCTTCTTGCTAACTATTATGACATCCGGTCTCCTTGCTTGGATGAGTTTGTACCTCCATGTTTCAGAGGGTTTTGTGACCTTGGTTTGTGTCTGTACCATTTGCCCTTGTGTTAAAAATGCAACTATTTGCATAGTTCCCAGTGTACTGCTTTCCCCACGCAGTCGTGTCTGTCTGTGTATTCTTTTGGGGATTGATTTGCTGCATTAACTTATTATATGACTTACTGGTTAGTCTCTTCGTCAGCAGAGTCTGCATTTTCTGTTTTTCTTATCTATCTATTTTAGCTTTGATATACTTATTTCTAATTGCATTGTTATGTGCAACTGTCAGTAGCGAATCCGTTTCTCTGTTCAAGTGACCTTTTTGTAACCATGTCCATGTATTTTCGCGAAAGAATTACAAAAGAAGAGACTTCTTTTGTAATTCTTATGAATCGTCCATGTAGTAGTTTTTCTTCCCACTTTTCTTTTGTCGTCTTTTTGTTTCTGGTTTCTCTGCTCCCTGTATTGTTCATTTTGACGACGGTGTCCCATGCTGTGATAATTAGCCTGTGTCAGGACCGGCGGGACAGTTATAAAAGTGGGGGAGGGCTCTACTAAAAAGGTGGGGGCCCGGTTAAACACATTCATATATAACTTCATTATTGATGACCGTAAAGTGGGGGGGGGGGGCAAGTAAAAAAGTGTGTGTAGGGGGGGGGGCTTAATCCCCCCCCCTGCTCCCCCCGGTTCCGCCGTCCATGTGTGTTCTGAGATATGTATTTTTCCCCGTTCTTGTATTTTGTGTGTATTCATCACAGTCTTCTATACTTATGAAACCTCTTCCCCCTTTTCTTTTCTTTTCAGGTTGAGTCGGTCAGTATTATCCTTTGTGTGTATGTGCATAGTCATCAATTTCCTAGTATTCTGGTCGTAATGCTCAAGTTCATCTGTCAAGTCAATGAATGGGTCAGAGTATCGTAGTGACACTGTTCAGGTGTTTATTCATTTTATTAGATTTATACTATACTAGACCACCCGTGACCCGTTGGGTCAGTTTGTTATATTAGCTATGGAATTCATGTATGAGCGTGACACTTGTGGCATAAAGAAAATAGTTTTTTTTTACATAACAGAAGCATTTCTATGAAAGTATATTAAAATGAAAAAAGAATATAGATTTCTATGAGTCGTTCTGTTTATTATAATTGTTTTGTTTTTTTAAATTACAGTTACTGAATTAAAAGTGGTTGGTTAGGGCGATTTGAGAAAGGAAGGGGGTACAGCCGTGGCCACCGAGAGACAGCAGGCTTTCTCGCGTACGTAACGAAAACAGACGGAGTAGGAGTGGTGAAATCTATGAGAGGGAAAGCGGGAGGTGGTTTCGTTCACCGACCGCTCGTATGGCTGATATTAATAATGAGTGTTGTTTTTTTGTTTGTTTGTTTTTGTTTTTTGAAAGGGAGGTGTTTTTTGAAACTGCGACAGACTTTACGAAGTCTTCCCGTTGAATGTTTTTAGCCGTGAAGAAAACAAAAAAACTATTTGATGAAATTAAATGAAATTGTTTATATTAAAAGACTAAAACAAACATTGCTAAAACTCTCAGTATTATAAGGTCAGGATCAAGGACAATGAAGCAGTCCTGGGAAAAGAGTGGCGCCCTCCCCTACATCTTGGGTTAGTTGATAATGTAAAGAGATCCTCTACTGTAATCGGGCAATTTAGCCTTTTATAAAGTCTGAAATTAGCGACCACCTCACCTAAAATAAGCGAACGCCATTTTTGTTTGACGAATTTGACAATATAACTAAATAAATATTTGAAATAAAAAAAATTAATTTCTCAGATGTTAAGCATACAATATCATTGCCCTTGTCTTATTTTTACGTCTCTATTTGGTACTTTGTTACATGGGGACCCGGGCTAACTTTGACCCTGACCCTAACTTTAACCCTAACCCCCAATGACCCTGAACTTTATAGGTAACCCTACCCCCCTCCCTAACCCTAACGACGGGGTCAAAGTTAGCGCGGGTCCCAATCTAACGAAGCACCATCTATTTGTTAGTAAGTTACGCCTGTTTTATTATGAGCACCCCCCCGGATAAGAGTGAAATATTTTGAAAAAATTAATAATTTGCCTTCCAATAACGCGTGTACGATGGACACTCTACTAAAAAGGGTTGATATACCGTAAAAACTGGTAGGCTTCCGATAGTAAACGAAATTATACTTGTTACTTTTTTTTTCGATTAGATTTTCTTTTTTATTTTGCTTTGAATCACGACTTTCCTCACTTTCGTTTTTGTTAAATATTTTTTTTTTTACTTTTTGCGATTTGTTTTTATTGCGTTTTCACTTTTCAATTACGTTTATTCTCTCTCTCTCTCTCTCTCTCTTTCTTTATCTTCTCCCTCTATCTCTCTCTTACGAACACAAACTTTCTCTTTCTTTCGTACGCGCTCTGTGTTTCACTGAAAAAAAAAAAGGAATTCCACAGTGTTTTCTACATCAATTTGTATAATTTACTGTTAATAAAATTATCCGGTGGCTAGAAATATGCACATATCTTACTCACCAAAATTTTGCGTGACGGGATGGAAGTATATATATTTATTATATTACTCGGTTGTCGGGGTAAAAGCTGTCTCTTCAGCAATCACTATCGGTCGCGACTCCCCTCCCCCGTTGTCAGGGGCAAAAGTAAATACTAAATCTTATTAAATGAGAGTGTCAGATCGTGACACAAAATAAGAAACTTAACTTCTCAGATGTTAACTATACAATATCATTGTCATTGTCTTATTTTTTACTATCTCTATTTGGTAGTTTGTTACATTGGGACCTGGGCTAACTTTGGCCCTGACCCTAATTTTAACCCTAACCCCCAATGACCCTGAACTTTATAGCTAACCCTAACCCCTCACTGACCCTAACCCTAACGACGGGGTCAAAGTTAGCGCGGGTCCTAATGTAACAAATCACCTTCTATTTGTTAGTAAGAGACTTTTTGCGATTTATTTATTTGTTTTTATTGCGTTTTCACTCTTTCTCTATCCCCCCCCCTCCATCTCTTACGAACACACACTCTCTCTTTCTTTCGACCACGCTCTCGGTGTTTCACTGAGAAAAAAAAACAAAACAAAACAAACATTGCTTATTGTCCGTTCAAAACATTTAAAAAATAAATACTGGTTCCTTACCATCCAAAAATAATAAATAAATGGGCACATGTTCGTCTTTAACCACTGTCCATTTTTCACAACTTTTTACTGACCATTTTTCTTTTCTTTTTTCGGTGTACACTTATCTATCAGGCTGCTAGAGAATTCCGGCGTTTTTGGAATTATTTTTCAAATATTTTACATTTTAGGAGGGGGGATCAGTTTCCAATGTTAATTCAACGTAGACTGATCCCCCTCTTTTTGACCATCTCAATTTTTTTAAAAATCTTTTTCGGTGTACAATTACCTATCATGTCAGTAGAGAATTCCGGGGGTTTTGGAAAGAAATTTTTAAAAACTGTGATTTTAAGACGGGGGATCAGTTTTCAATGTAAATTCAACGTGGACTGATCCCCCTCTTTTTAACCATCTCAAATTTTAAAAATTATTCTTCTGCTTACAATTACCTATCATGTCGCGAGAGAATTCCGGGGTTTTTGGAAATAAATTTTTAAAAATTGAGATTTTAAGACGGGGGATCAGTCTTGTTCGTCTTTTACCATAGTTCGTTTTTCACAACTTTTTACGTCTTAAAATCTCATTTTTTTAAAATTTCTTTCCAAAATCTCCGGAATTCTCTCGCGACATGATAGGTAATTGTAAGCAGAAGAATAATTTTTAAAATTTGAGATGGTTAAAAAGAGGGGGATCAGTCCACGTTGAATTTACATTGAAAACTGATCCCCCATCTTAAAATCACAGATTTTAAAAATTTCTTTCCAAAACCCCCGGAATTCTCTGACATGATAGATAATTGTACACCGAAAAGATTTTTTTTTTAATTGAGATGGTCAAAAAGAGGGGGATCAGTCTACGTTGAATTAACATTGGAAACTGATCCCCCCTCCTAAAATGTAAAATATTTGAAAAAAAATTCCAAAAACGCCGGAATTCTCTAGCAGCCTGATAGATAAGTGTACACCGAAAAAAGAAAAGAAAAATGGTCAGTAAAAAGTTGTGAAAAACCGACAGTGGTTAAAGACGAACATGTGCCAATAAATGTTTTAACACTTTAAGAAGTGGTGCAAATAAAAAATAAATACTTAGTTCAAACTATCATTGAAAAAAAAAACATTGCTTAACGTCCGTTCAAAAACAACAACAACAAAAAATAATAGACATGCCCTAAAAACGTCAAAATAAAAAACAAAAAATAGTTTTAAGTTTTAAGCAACACAAAAAAGTACTTTTTGACCGGGTGATTAAAAAAAATGTATTATTTCTTCCTCTTCCGCTCGAAATGTAGAAGAAAAAATATTAGCGGCTGGTTGGGATCGAACTATAAACCAGTCGGGCCAAAGACAAAAATACTACGTCGCTAACCGTTGCGCTAAAGGGAAATAATTAAAATACGATGCAGAAATTAGGCTAATTAAATGTTATTAATAATCTAGGTGCGGCACGCATGCGCAGAGCGTTTGCCGGAACCGTGACACACGTACGTACACCTTAGCGTATTAATATATAGATTGTTGTTGTTTTGTTTGTTTGTTTTTGTTTTTTAAAAGGGTTTGAAACTGCGACAGACTTTACGAAGTGCTCCCGTTGAATGTTTTTAGTCGTCAAGTAAACAAAAAAACTATTTGATGAAATTAAATGAAATTGTTTATATTAAAAGCGATATAAAAATTTCAAGAATGAAAAATTTCATGCGTTCGTTAATCATAAGAGATTAACGGAATTAGATTAACAGATTAGAAGACGATGCTATTTACGCATGCGCAACCGGATGTTGAAAACCGGAAAGCTGAAAGCTGATTGCAAACATACAAGACCCATAGACTTTTAGTAGTATATAGATAATTTAGTTTCTAAAAGTGTTCTTGTACTTCCCATGTATTCTTTTCCAATCTTCTCTTTCATTTCTGTTGATTTGATGGTGTCTGCTCCCAGAACTGCCAAATATGTGTAAGTATTATTATCATTATTATATTAATACTATTGATAAATAAATAGCGAGAAATTGAAATTAAGATCAATCGAAATGAACGTGAAAACTAATTTTTTTTATTGAATTAAAATTTAATTTTCTGGGATATATACTTATAGAAAGAGAAAGAGAGGGAGAGGGAGTATGGAGTGGAGAGAGGGTAAGGAGAGGAGAGAGAAAAAGGTAGATGAGGAAACGATACAGGAGTAAGAGAGAGAAAGGGAGGGGAGAAAGAGGGAAAAAAGAGAGCAAGGAGAGAGAAAGGACAATTAGAGAGAGGACAATTAGAGAGAAGGAAGGTAGGAAAAGACAGGAGAAGAAAGGAGAAGGAAAGAAAAGGAGAGAGAAAGAAAGAAAAGGAGAGAGAGAGGGGAAAGAAAAGGAGAGAGAGAAAAGGAAGAAAAGGAGAGAGAGAGGGGGAAGAAAAGGAGAGAGAGAGGGGGAAGAAAAGGAGAGAGAGGGGGAAGAAGAGAGAGGGGGAAGAGACAGAGAGAGCGAAAGAGACAGAGAGAGCGAAAGAGACAGAGAGAGCGAACAAGAGAGAAAGAGAGATAGAGAGCGAACAAGAGAGAGAGAGAGAGCGAGCAAGAGAGAGAGAGCGAGCAAGAGAGAGAGAGAGCGAGCAAGAGAGAGAGAGAGAGCGAGCAAGAGAGAGAGAGAGAGCGAGCAAGAGAGAGAGAGAGCGAGCAAGAGAGAGAGAGAGCGAGCAAGAGAGAGAGAGCAAGAGAGAGAGAGCGAGCAAGAGAGAGAGAGCGAGCAAGAGAGAGAGAGAGAGCGAGCAAGAGAGAGAGAGAGCGAGCAAGAGAGAGAGAGAGCGAGCAAGAGAGAGAGAGAGCGAGCAAGAGAGAGAGAGAGAGCAAGAGAGAGCGAGAGCGAGCAAGAGAGAGCGAGAGCGAGCAAGAGAGAGCGAGAGCGAGCAAGAGAGAGCGAGAGCGAGCCAGAGAGAGCGAGAGCGAGCGAGAGAGAGCGAGCAAGAGAGAGAGAGAGCGAGCAAGAGAGAGAGAGAGCGAGCAAGAGAGAGAGAGAGAGGGCGAGCAAGAGAGAGAGAGAGAGCGAGCGAGCAAGAGAGAGAGAGAGAGGGCGAGCAAGAGAGAGAGAGAGCGAGCGAGCAAGAGAGAGAGCGAGCGAGCAAGAGAGAGAGAGAGCGAACGAGCAAGAGAGAGAGAGAGAGAGCAAGAGAGAGAGAGCAAGAGAGAGAGAGCAAGAGAGAGAGAGAGAGCGAGCAAGAGAGAGAGAGAGAGCGAGCAAGAGAGAGAGAGCGAGCAAGAGAGAGAGAGAGAGAGAGCGAGCGAGAAAAGGAGAGAGAGGACGAGCGAGAAAAGGAGAGAGAGAGCGAGCGAGAAAAGGAGAGAGAGAGCGAGCGAGAAAAGGAGAGAGAGAGCGAGCGAGAAAAGGAGAGAGAGAGAGCGAGAAAAGGAGAGAGAGAGAGCGAGAAAAGGAGAGAGAGAGAGCGAGAAAAGGAGAGAGAGAGAGCGAGAAAAGGAGAGAGAGAGAGCGAGAAAAGGAGAGAGAGAGAGAGCAAAGGACAGAGAGAGAGCAAAGGACAGAGAGAGAGCAAAGGACAGAGAGAGAGAGCAAAGGAGAGAGAGAGAGCAAAGGAGAGAGAGAGAGAGCAAAGGAGAGAGAGAGAGCAAAGGAGAGAGAGAGAGCAAAGGAGAGAGAGAGAGCAAAGGAGAGAGAGAGAGCAAAGGAGAGAGAGAGAGAGAGCAAAGGAAAGAGAGAGAGAGCGCGAGCAAGAGAGAGAGCGAGCGAGAGAGAGAGAGAGCGAGCGAGCGAGAGAGAGAGCGAGCGAGCAAGAGAGAGAGAGCGAGCGAGCGAGAGAGGATCGAGAGAGAGAGAGCGAGAGAGAGAGAGCGAGCAAGAGAGAGAGCGAGCAAGAGAGAGAGCGAGCAAGAGAGAGAGCGAGCAAGAGAGAGCGAGCAAGAGAGAGAGCGAGCAAGAGAGAGAGCGAGCAAGAGAGAGAGCGAGCAAGAGAGAGAGCGAGCAAGAGAGAGAGCGAGCAAGAGAGAGAGAGCGAGCAAGAGAGAGAGAGAGCAAGAGAGAGAGAGCAAGAGAGAGAGAGCAAGAGCAAGAGAGAGAGAGAGAGCAAGAGCAAGAGAGAGCGAGCAAGAGAGAGAGCGAGCAAGAGAGAGAGAGCGAGCAAGAGAGAGAGAGCGAGCAAGAGAGAGAGAGCGAGCAAGAGAGAGAGAGCGAGCAAGAGAGAGAGAGAGCGAGCAAGAGAGAGAGAGAGCGAGCAAGAGAGAGAGAGCGAGCAAGAGAGAGAGAGCGAGCAAGAGAGAGAGAGCGAGCAAGAGAGAGAGAGCGAGCAAGAGAGAGAGAGCGAGCAAGAGAGAGACAGAGGGGGTAGACGAGCAAGAGAGACAGAGGGGGTAGACGAGCAAGAGAGAGACAGAGGGAGGAGTGACAGGAGACAGAGGGAGGAGTGACAGGAGACAGAGGGAGGGGTGACAGGAGACAGAGGGAGGGGTGACAGGAGACAGAGGGAGGGGTGACAGGAGACAGAGGGAGGGGTGACAGGAGACAGAGGGAGGAGTGACAGGAGACAGAGGGAGGAGTGACAGGAGACAGAGGGAGGAGTGACAGGAGAAAGAGAGAGGAGTGACAGGAAAAATTTAGATAGGGAATAGTCATGTATGTAATGTAGTTTAATGTCTGCAGCTATCACTGGCAGAGGTGTGAGCATGGCTCGGCTGTGTTCACATTTTGTCGGAGCTTTTTTTACTACTTTCACTGGCAAAAAATATGAATCCATCTCTTCTTATCTG
This sequence comes from Sepiola atlantica, assembly GCA_963556195.1. Lineage (NCBI taxonomy): Eukaryota > Metazoa > Mollusca > Cephalopoda > Sepiida > Sepiolidae > Sepiola > Sepiola atlantica. The sequence continues at coordinate 8,641,248 of OY744530.1, forward strand.
AGCTGTCGATTAAATAGTATACTTGACTACAAAGCCTTTATGGAACAAATAATCTACGTAAAACTCCAAAATAACACATGCAACCAGGTACACTACAGCCGTGAATTGCTTGGTTTAGAGAGTCGCTGCTGTTGCCCACAACACACTATAAACAAGACAAATTTATGTGTCAATATTATATGATAATTCGAAGAGAGGTTCTTGTAATCATGATATCTTTGTGTGGTTCGTTTTAGAATGATTATTGACTTGTAATGATAATCGATCCGGATTGAGTAGAAATTTCCGCACTATTTTACTTACGTATATTCGAAATACTTTACGATTAAATACTGGAAATTGGAACGTAATATTGAAATTGGAAAACATTCAAAGAAGAATTACAAAAGTAATTAAAAGCGAAAAAAAAACTATATAAAAGATGTATTCTTAGTTAAAAACGTTGTTCTGAGTATAAAAGATAAATGAAAAGAGGATTTTCAAGAACATCGTCATCCATGATTTCTGAGAAAGAATTTAACTCTATGGGCTTCAACGTTGAGACATGAAAATTGGAGTGTAAAATTGAGATTCGAAAGCATACGAAGAAAAGTGACAAAACTAATAAAAACAAAAGTAAAAATTACAATTCCAGGGAGATATTGGAAAATTAGGATTAACTACTTTACTAACGAAGAATTAAGGATGATTTAATTGAAACTTTCGAAAGCATTATTGTCATTAATTATGGTGGTTATTTTTTTATGGAAATCGCTCCAGACAAGGCATGAAGCCAATTGATGTAAGGAGCTAACAAGTACAAATATGGTTATCGCAAAGACAGGAGATGTCTATTGGCCTTAGTCTTGAAAAGACCAAGGTTATAGGTAGGAGGAAAACAGTCAGCAGGAAGAGAATTCCACAAGCCTGCGGTTCTTGGAAAGAAGCTACTGGAATAGGAAGCTGTTTTATAATGAGGTATCAAAACAGCGAATTGATGGAGACCACTAGACCAATGAGTCAAACGAGCTGGAACAAAAGGGAAACGGGAAATAGATCAGATAACTGAAGAACACATGCCATACTAGTATTTATAGAAAAGACTGAGACTAGCAACATCACGTTTGAGAGAGAGAGAGAGAGGGGGGTGCAAAGAAGAAAGAGTAGAAACGAGATCTACTAACCAATTGAGTTTTTTTTTGTGTGAATAGAGTAATATATTTTGGAACCGGTTCCTAGATCAGATTAAGAAGAGCATTTTAAAACAGAAATATATTAATTCTAAAATAACGATGAGCAATGAAATTAAGAAGGCATTTCTGGGAACTATCAGATGAAATATTTAGAATTTGATCTCTAGATTGAATTTTTATAAAGAGTGTAAATGTTGTTTAATTTTTTTTTTAGTGTGTATTTTTATTTTAAAGGTTGAATTGAGAAGATAGTTCTAATGAGAGGTACGAAGATGTCTGACAAATAATTTATATGATAATACGCTAAGGCGTTTCGTGTTCGTACGTACGTTATCACCTTTCACGCACATTGAAAACTGAAATCGTCCTACCAGCAAAATGGCGTTTGATGATTAATATAGTGTCGTTACGGTAAACTATTCATCATTCCGAAAAACAAACCGTGTCGTCACTTGACTAAACCAGTACACGTTTAAATAAATACATTGTATCCACCTACAATGAAAGATTTGTTTTTTCTTCTACATCTAAGTTCTGAGTATATATTCCCACGAGACATTTTTTTGTTTAAGTCGAAATGACAGAAATTGATACAGACAATTTTGATGTTTCGCAAATGTCTGGTCTTTATTTTTTTCAGTGTATTTAAGAATTTTAAGCACGATTCATCGGCGTTGTCCAGGGAAAGTTAACTTCTAATATGACAGCTAAGTGCAAAGTTTTATTTAGTAGCAATTACATAATTAGGCATAAGTTATATTGTTAACTCCGCCACGAAATTTATGTTTTCGGTCGAGTTTGTCGGTTTGTCATTATGTTTTTTTGTCTGTGTACAGCCGAGCATCCACATCGCTTGACCAATCGTCACCAAACTTGCTCAAAATATCGGTCATGGTCTAACTAAAAATTGATTTAATTTGGTGATATCTAGGTCATGGAAAAAGGTCACAAAAAAGGTTGAAGTTACGTTTTGGTTATAACTCTGGTTTTGTTTATCGTAGAGACTCACTTTTTGGCCCATACTGTAACCAATGAAGTCCAACATTTTATATGACCTTGACAAGTTCGGTCATGGTCGAAATTGTGACGGAATTTGAACTTCTGATTTGTCTAAATTTGATGATTAAGTGCTCTTTAGTATCAGTAAGCACAATGCAACATTTCAGGCTGATCAGATAAATTGTTGTTGAGTGATCAACGTTTCCATGGCATAACTACTTCGAGAATACTTCATCCAATATGGACAAGTCAAATCCAGATAAGACTTTTGCTTACCCTTATGTGAGCAGACGGAGATGTCCAGTTTTACGCGCGACTTTTGTCCGTGTCTAAATATGTTTTTATTTCGCTTGTAACCATTTATTCAAATAAAAAGATATGTTTAATATTTCCAATCCCCAAACAATGATTTGAAACCTCGACTCCGTAGTTAGCATCCATTATCTTATTCATTAAAGCACAAGATTTAATTACTTTTTATATGTAGATTAAGATTTATTTTTAAAATTAATTCTATTTAAGATACGTAAATATATTTATTAAAAAAATCTTATAGATTTTTAAATAGTTAAAGCAAAAAATATTTTTTTAATAATTGAAGTAAAATAAGGTAATGAATACTAAAATATCAATACTAATATATATATATATATATATATATATATATATATATATATATATATATATATTTAGGGTAACCTGGGGTATTAAGCACCATGGGCATTAGGCACAAACAACTAGGTAACCTTCACAAACCTCTCTATAGCATTATCATGGAACTTGTAGGCCAATAAGCACCAAGTTTGTCTGATCACTGACCAATCACAGGCTTTGTTTTTCACGAGTAGTATTTACTGAGCCAAATAAAAGTAGCCTTGTTGTGCCAAGTTGAGAAGCTTTTTTTTCTCCACACCTGCAGCCATTTTGAAACAGACTTTAAAACTTTATGCTCCAGAAAGGCAACTGAACAAAACTTTGTTTCTCTGCGAAACCACTGAGCCTACAAACTGTTTCTTTGCTGCTGAAGCACTGAGATATATCAGAGATAAGTACCAAAACATTTTTACACTTGAGTTAATTCAGATTTTGATTTTTTTGAGCTTGAAAGTGTGTCATGGTGGTCTGCCTCCACAACCTATCATCATGATTTCCACACCAATTTTTAAAACTGCTTCAAATTCAACTTGTCATATTTTTAGTAAGTTAATTGCTTTGTGCTTATTCTCATTCAAGCATAATACATATCATTTGTTTAAAAAATATCTTTATCTTTGAAAAAAGGTGGTGCTTAATGCCCCATGTCTGTATTTTTCTGAAGGAAAAGAGTTGAAAATCCCTTAAAGTGATTTAATTGATAAGAAACATGATTATATTAATTAAGTTTGACCTGTTTTTATTATTGAGGAAGTTATATAAAACCAGAAATTTGTAATAAAAAGTCAACATTTGCTGATACTAATACTTGGGCATACAGGTGCCTAATGGTCCGTAAAAAAAATTGTTTGTTCACAAATGGTTTGCAACTATCAAAATAAGACTGAGGGTGGAAGGAGAAATCTGAGCCAATCAAAGGAGATGGTTGCTGCATATGAGGCTGTCATGAAGAAGCAGATGTCTGACAATTAAGTAGCCAAATGTTATAAAGTTAACAAGAAGCTAGGACCCTCATCCCTAGCCTCCACTCATGGACCCTCATCCTCAGATATACCTGTTTCCTTGCTGACTTCATCATATTCAACTGATTCATTGAAAAATTTCCTTCTCAAACAAATGACTCCCCACTTTCAATCTGCAGCAAGAGGGAAATCAGCTAGAATACAGCGATTCTGATATGTGGAGAGCCTCACAGCAGATGAAAGTATCACCAGACTTATGGAGACATCTGCTGCTAAGGAGGTTGCTAAAGCATCCAGAGGACATGGCAGAGAGAAAGGAAAGGGGGAAATGCAAGGATAAAAGAACACCAGTACAGGAAACACCATGACCACCACAATCAAGATGCACACTGTCAACATTGGGGGATTCTGACACTGACGAATGTTGCAGATGTGGTAGAGGGGGATGGCATTAACTGGGTTCAGTGTGACATCTGTGATTCCTTGTATCACATACAGTGCATGAGCATCAACATTTCACTTGAAGACCTCCAAAATGAGGAATGGCCGTGTGATTTTTGCACACAGTAGCCCCGGTGCTTAATTCCCTGGGGAATGGTGCCTATTGTCGCAGGTGACTAAAGGTTGTAGGAAAGCTAACCTGAGTTTTTAAACAATTCAATAAATATATTTTCTTCTCTGATGAACACATGTTAACTGGAATATGTTTAAACAAAAACATCAAATATATTTTGCCCATGATAGTCTAAAGAAATTTTGAAAACTTTTTATGCAGATGAAACAGAGTCAGTGAAAAAGGTGGTGCTTAATACCTCAGTTTACCCTATAATTATATATATATATATATATATATATATATATATATATATATATATATATATATATACACCTAAAATAATAAAACGGGCGATTGTGTAGTATAGTTAAGAATAAAAGGGGTGAAGAAAAAACAAATTTCAACAAATAACTTTTACTAAACGCAAGAAAATGTAATATTCTATCGACTTGCATAGCTTTTATGTTTTGCCACCTTTTTTAAGCGTTTGTTTTTCTAGATTGTGTATCGTTTCCTCAGAGGCTTGTAAAAAACTGATTCAAGGGTCTAAATTTTTTGTATCGTGCAAAGTATTTTGAAATAAAGAAGAACTTAAGAACAATTTAAACTAGTTAAACATATATAGATAGGTTGGAAATTAAATTTTCGGCTGATTGGTGACAGATATATTTAATTTTAGATTTTTCATTTTTTAAAGATACGACATCGAACCTTCACATCAAGTAAAAAAACGGCACTATGCTGAATCCGAGGAAACGATACAACATTTTTAGAAAAACACTTTACAAAAGTGTCAAAACTGAAAAACTATGCAAGTCGGTAGAAGATTAAATTGTCTTGCGTTTGGTAGAAGTTATCTGTTGTAATTATTTTTTTGCTAACTATACTGCACAGTAGCAAAAAACAACGCACTTAAATGAGTCTTGATCTTATTTGAATCCTAATACTCTGCCAAAGCTAATTCTATAACTGATGTATTTATATATTTTATCTCCATGAAACTTTTAGCACATAAAATGGTGAGACATTCAGAGATTTTAAAAGAGAAATTGTGGATTTCAGTTCATCACAATTATTAATTGGATACACAAATACAATCTGCAAAAAATTGCACAACAGTTGCCATATTACACAAGTGCTTGGTGAAATGGCGCAACAATGGTGATGTAGATAATGTGGATCTATCTAGGTGTGTATATTTACAAACCCATTGTGCACCGGTTATAATGCAGGTTGTGACTATTATTTCAGGGGGGGGGGCGGCATTGGCATTAGTTTAGCTGATCATAAAAAAACACCTTTGATTCTGAAAGTTTTATAAAGTTGTATGAAAATAATGGGGACGGCACTAATCAGGTTCTGGGTGGTATTTGGGGCACTCAAACGAGAAGTACAAAAATCACAAAAAGAAATTCTTACATTGAACAGTTCTGATTCTGATCTGACTCAAAGAAACAAAAAGAATGGTCAATGGTGTCCACTAAAAGCATTACGATTGATCTATTTAAAAATGGTAACAATAATTGTATCACTGTAAGATGTTAGAGGAAAATAGAATAAATCATTTAAAACAAACGCATTGTGCCCCAGAAACTATTGTGCCTCGGGGAACTCTATTCTTTTTACTAAAAACATTTTGTAAATTTGTCTTCTGTATATTTTTATATTTTTCGAACCATATATTCACGAATTCGATAACCATTTTTATATTACATTTCATGTGGTTTCTGTTTTCTGGGTGTACGCTTCAGTTTCACAATCAACTCCTTTGAGTGATTCACAGTTATGCGGTGGTAAGTTATTTTGAGTGTGTGTCCCCTAAAATGTTTGCTCCTATTGTAGTTTGAGGGAAATGATTTATTATGCAACAATATATTAAAAAGCAACAACAACGATTCTTCGAAATGAAAACAATCATTATTCACAGCAATTGTTATCCAGGGAGGTTCAGTACTTTGACGAGGAATCCAGAGTCAGTCCCGAAATGATTGAAGTATTTGACGATTTGAAAGTTGCGAAAAAAAATGTAAAAAGGCCAACGTTAAGTTTAGAGGGTTTTTTTGTTTTGTTTTAACTCTAAACTTGACGTTGGCTTTTTCACATTTTTTTTCGCAAACTATCGTAAACTACTTCGACCATTTCGGAACTGACTCTGGATCCCCCGTCAAAGGTACTCCTACAGAATAAACTGAATTTTGCCGATTAACTTTACGTAAACAGCGTGAAAAGCAGAGTGAAACCGAGACGTTAAAATTTTAAAAAGGCACTTCTGTAGTATATATGAAGCAGCAGATTTTCTGTCCTTCTACTGAAAATAAAGGGAGGTAATTCAACCGGAAGTGATTTTTTTACAACATAAATAAAAATGCAAGACTGGTTTGTTTTGGGGTAACAATTAACAATTTCTTTTTTTTATTATATGAAGTAAAAAAAATTTAAATAAAAAACCCTAACCCTAAACCCTAACCCTAACATTAAGAAATCAGGCGGTGTGCCTGTAAAAAATCTATTGTTTTTTGCGGCTGGTTCATTAAATTACCAATGTCTCGAAGATTAATCTCATTTAACTCCATTTTCTAAATACTAAATTCAACTTCCGGTGAATTCTGAATGAATGGTACTTGGAGAAAAAAAAACGGAACTCTCCAATTTCGATTTCTTAATCGGCCGCTGCTTCATATATACTACAGAAGTGCCAAAAAAAAAAATAAATAAATAAAAATCACTCAGCTGAATGTACTTTGGCACTTGTGCATTTTTACCATTTTTGGTTTTCATTTTAGCAGAGTTCCGTCCGCGCAAGAGAAGAGTTAACAACCTCCTTCCCCATGTTAAGAATGGCTTTCTAAATTTGCCGGGGATGTTAAAAGGCACAAGTGCCTCTACTGTTCTTTATAATAAAGGATTTATTTCGGACGACGGTAAACATTGAAAAAAACTTCGCAATTTTTTTTTACCGAGAAATTTGTTAATCATTAAAAAAAAAAAACTCGTCCATTTTTTAGTTGTTTAAAAGGGTCGTCGGAAAACACTCAATTAGTACATGGGTTAGGGTTAGTTTAGGGTATAGGTTAGTGTTAATCGTATGCCCTTGGCCTCCGATTTGGCGTGGATTTTTCTTAAAATGTTTAATGCAGGCATCCCTCAATTTATTTTTAGTCTGTTATGGTGTTAACGGATGACATGCCGCATTCGTGGCCCTTAGTCAATTCCGTTTCTATGCCGTGGGACTACAGATATATTAATTCGACCTAGCGAAAAATGTTCCCGTTCTTTGAGAGAAGGAAAGATATGGATAGATTATATCCACGTAAGAAAATAGATGTCCAAAAACCGCTTTCATCCAATTTACATTAAAAGAGCGGCAGAAATATTACAGATAAACAGCAGACAATCCTTCGTTATTAGTACGTAAAATAAACTATTCGGTACATTACGTTTTCAGCTGAAAAAAAAAACATGCATTCATTAATCCAAACAGTAACCCTAAGTTCGTTTTGGTAATACGAAAAAATATATATAAAATATAAAAATCGTCATTTTTAGTATTTGTCGACGAGCTTCCGGTCGGCTTCTTGCATCTTCAAATTAAGCAATTTAAACCAATTGTTAAACATTTTCAATTTTCTTTTACGTACCAATACCGAAAAATTGCCTAATAATCACAGAATAGTGTTTGAGAATAAAAATGTACGTACTTTTAAGTTTCAGTATTCCATTTTAATGTCTGGTTGATGGAGATTATCTTGGATATTATTCGTGGGCGTACTGTAAAATGATTTCTTCTACGTGCATCCATTTTTTTTCTAAACCTTTTTTAATTTTTAATCTTAAAGAGTTATATTCTAAACGGAAATGACGTCATACAACAATACCGACTTTTAATTTGTTCTAACCAAAGTGATCTTTCGATTTTGGTGTTAACTCAGTCATGCCGATTAATAATTAACTATTATGTGTACCACCATAGTAGTAATAAATAAATTGTTAATTATTAATTAAAAACGAACTAGTATGTTTACCAAGTTATTGGTAAACATACTAGTTATAAATGAAATGCCAATTTGTATAGTTGCGGATGGCTCAAATAACATAATTTTACCCTGTCTCTCCAGAAGATTAGCCCAGTTTAATCATTCTAGAGCTGCAATGCGGAACCAGATATTGAAGCTCGTCGATTATGGGAACAAGCATCTCGCTGCACAGCTCCCAATTTAAGATGACCCCCAAAACTTTCACCCTAATTCTCAGTAGCCCTTTACGTCTACAGTGGCAACTTGCCTTGTTTGGGGGTGAACTATGTTAGAAGGGGGGGGGGATACTAGAACCTTTTTGTCACTCAAATTACAGAGAAATCGATGGTTAATGGTTGTTACGATAACGCAAAATAATTTTCAATGGTTATTGAAAGAGATGGAGTCTGGAAACTTAAAAAAGACTTGCTGTCACTTTGACTCCAGGGGAACACGATTGATTATTGCCAGCGAACAATTACCGCTAATGACTGGTGTCAAAAAATCATGGTTAGTAAAAACAAACAAAAAAACAATACAACAACAACTATTAATTATTATTATTATTATTATTATTATTATTATTATTATTATTATTATTATTATTATTATTATTATTATTATTATTATTATTATTATTATTATTATTTGTACTCACTAGTTCTCACACAGAGAATCATCAGTGATTGCTCACCGACAACAACCGGTGGTATTTCCTGGGGTGTCAAAAAGCCTCACCAGACTTCCAGTATTCTTCACCTTTTTTCGATAACCACCGCAAATAACCTTGCGGTATCGCAACAGCCGTATACCATTGATTTCTCGCTGGTAAGGATCATTGGTCTTGTATGGGACCTGGGTGGCAATAAGCATCCCCACGGTCCCAGCACTCTCCGCACTCTTCCACTGTAGGTCTGATTTGTGCTTCCTCTCCTCCTTGATCCTCTACAAATATTTTGTCTGGTGTCAGCCTAGGCCGCCGCCATTTTTTTTTTTGGGGGGGGGGGGGCAGCTTATGATATTTCTTGTGATGGTGTTCTTCCTGTGGTTTTGTTTTCTTCCTGTTGTAACATTCATGTGACAGGTTATTGTTCGTAGCTTATGCGTATTTGTTTCCGCGTTCGAGGATTTTCCTTAAGATTGCAGCTGGTTTGATCATTGCCGTCCTTTGTATGATCTCAGTGATCCCTTTGATTCCAATGTCTCCCAGTCTTTTCTCCATGTTTTTAGGACTGCTCCTCCTAGTGCTCCTACGATTATTGGTATTATGCTGACTTTCTTCATGCTCTATTATTATTATTATTATTATTATTATTATTATTATTATTATTATTATTTATTAGTATTATTACTTAGTTAGTACTATGTATTGGTGATGAAATACTCAACACTATAACAAAACAGAGCAACTATAATAATAATAATAATAATAATAATAATAATAATAATAATAATAATAATAATAGCCAGAGAACTGAAAAGAATATGGAGCATGAAAAAAGTCAGTATAATACAAATAATTGCAGGAGCACTAGGAACACTCCCCAAAAACCTGGAGAAAAGACTGGGAGAAATTGGAATCAAAGGGACCATCGAAACCATACAAAGGACGGTAATGATCAAAACAGCTGCAATCTTAAGGAAAATCCTTGAATGCGGAAACCAACCCGCATAAGCTACAAAGGGTAACCAGTCACACGGAATCGACAACAGGAAAAAAAGAAAACCACACGAAGAAAACCACATCACGAACCAAGGAACAGAATCTGCAAGAAACATCACGTCATAATTCTCCCCCCCCCCCCAATAAATTACACCGGCCTCAGCTAACAGTACACAAAAATGAACTAATGAACAGAAATGAGAAGAAACACCATAAGATTCCCCCCCCCCAAAAAAAAAATGGTGCTGGCTTAGGCTGACACCAGACAAAATATCTGTAGAGGGTCAAGGAGGATGAGAAGACTGGGGAGAGAAAGCACAAACCAGACCTCCACTAGAAGAGCGCGGAGAGTGCTGGGACCTTGGGAAGGTTTATTGCCACCCAAATCCCAGAGAAGAACAATGATCCTTACCAGCGAGAAATCAATGGTAAGCGGCTGTTGCGATACTGCAAGGTTATTTGCGGTTGTTATAGAAAAGAGGTGGAGAGTACTGGAAATCTGGGGAGGCTTGTTGTCACTCAGACTCCAGGGAACACCACCAGTTGTTGTCGGTGAGCAATCACTGACGATGACCTGCGTGATAACTCCTAGTGAGTACAAAAAACAAAACAAAAAATAATAATAATAATAACAACAACAACAACAACTAGGGGGATACGGTGCTTTCTACATCAATAGCCAAAAAAGTAGAAGGAACAGATCCGTGTGTGTTTGAAATTAACTTTAGTGGTTTTGGCGATCAGTTCTGGGTAATAATGGCATGTAATCAATAATAAAAATAGAACCTTACTTTCTTGGGACCTGTCCCCTTTGACACTCCCTCCCGTAATTAAGTAAAGAGGATAGAGAAGTTTAGGCATGCCATTGTCCCTCGGGCAAAAATAGCTAACGGAACTGGGCCATTTGTACAACATCTCTCACGAACGACAAGGACAAGTGCGTGGTGTGCTACACGATCACAAAACATAAGCAGTATATATATATATATATATATATATATATATATATATATATATATATATATATATATATATATATATATATAGTTCCCCGAAACACGAGTTATGTTTCAAACTCAAATTCCGGCTTTTTAGCCCGCACAGCCTTTATCAACACATCGGTAATTCAGCGAGAGATTAAACTTTTTTAAAGGCAACCGTCGTCAAAGTGTTCGACTACTGAAAGGAACGTGCATTGAAGTCATGATGACAGCTGTGCTAATGCTAGTCACTACAGAGCCCAGTCTAGATTCAGGGGCGACAAATAATTATATAAATATTTGTTTTTACCTACATACGTATATGTTTCATCCTTTCGGGAATCGTCAGTATAAAAACGAATTATTCCTACCGGTCACCGGACTCGAACTCCGGAACACGACTCATGTTATATATATATATATATATATATATATAGTTCCATGTACCTGCTAAAAAGAATCGTGTACAGGCAATTTATTTACAATGCCTACAAAACAACTTCATCAATCGATATTTGAAAATAGACTAAAAATTGAGACTAAAAATAAAAACTTTTGCCAAAATTATTGAATTCGGCATTCATGACTCAAAATATGTTGATATGCCGTAAAACGAAGCAACCACCACAAACCATAACTTCATAAGTATATTAATGACAATAAATAAATAATAGTATGACTGTAGTTTGCTTTTCGGTGGCGCCTGTCTCACATCTGCAAGAAATTCCCGCCTCTCGACGTCGCCCCACGTCTAGGCGCACTGTCTCGTAAATTGCAAATAAATAACAATTTGCAATGTTCTTCATATATTTTGTTGAAATTATCACGGTGTAATTATTCAATTACGCCGATATCATTTAGCGCCGGGCAGTTAAATTGGTGTGGCCTATTGAACTAGTTCTATGTTTTTATAATATTATTTTTTTAATTCCATGTGAAACCCTAGAAGTGTGTTATTGGCATGACGCCCAGTAAGAATACCCTAAATTAAATATTTACATCATATATAACTGCAATGTTCTCTTCCAGCCCATCGCTTTCAGTCATTATTTCAACTAGCGAAACTCCGTAGAAAATCCACGGTTTCTTACTAAATTTATTAAAAGGTCTAAATACCATAAAATAACGCAAATCCCTAAGCCAGGGGGTTGTTTTGTATACGCCTATTCTTTTTCATTTTCTTTAAACAGATAGATATGACAGAGTGAATTGAGAGACAGAATTATATATATATATATATATATATATATATATATATATATATAAATATATATATATATATATATATATATATATATATATATATATATATAAGGAGATTGTAGTTATATATATATATATATATATATATATATATATAATTATTATTATTATTATAGTATCCACATAAAATGTTATGAGGAGATATCATTTTTTATGTATCAATTCACAGTGTTTACTTCAACAGTGCTTGATACGTGAGTAATAAGGTATGAAAATATATTTATGCCAATGAAGCTACACAGATGGTTCCGAGTTTCAGGGGAATCGGCATTTTAGCCTGACGATTCCCTTCGGGGATGAAACGCGGAAGCCTCTGTGTAGCTTAATTACCATAAATATTTCATAACTTTATATATATATATATATATATATATATATATATATATATATATATATATATATATATATATATATATATATATATATATATATATTAGAAAACATATGCTTCCTCTGGTCGCATATTTTCTAAGATGGGATGATAATGTTATTATGAATGAACTACATGCACTTATCCCCAAAGGAGCAGGTTATTACTGAGAGGATGATGTAACAAACAAATACTACACTACTCCTCAAAGGAGGAGGTAATGCCTGGTTTGATTGTATCATGACAACAGAACATATACTACAATACTCATCCAAAATATAGGAGGTTATACCTGGGAGGAACTTCCCATGAAAGGAGAAGGTTATTTCTGTGAGTATGGTATCATGACAACAGAAAGGATACTACACTACCTCTGCCCCAAAACAAGGAGGTAGACCCTGATGAGACAGTATCGTGGCAGCAGAACATATACTACATTAACCCATCCCTCAAAAAAGGATTTAATACCGGGGGTGATTACTTCGACCACTTTATAAACGAGGAGGTAATTCCCGGGATGAATAGTCTTATAACAACAGAACCGATACTACACTACCCACCACTTATTAAAAGATAAAACGATAATAGATGAAATCAATTTTTTCCTTTATTTAAAAATGCCTAGTCATAAACACATTATCTGTATGGTTACTTGGATTTTTGACTAAGATCAACGTGTAGTGCCTGTTCTCAGCATACAGCGACACCATACATTTTACTATCGACGAAACTATTGCGTATATGTTAATAAAAATATGACAATGCAAATTACAAATGTATATATTACAGAATATGAATTTATTAGAAACTGTTTAAAAATGAATATGCAAATTAGGAATGCCTAAAGCTGATTGTAGGTGTTTGCAGATTTCTATATATACGGCATTACATATGTTAAGCTTTATCATAGAATTAAATAAGCATAAACCTTTTTAATGATGATATAGTTAGGGTAGGTGGAAAAACGTTTGCATTTATTCGTATATAAATCACATTACTATTGAAATTTAGTATGTTGTTATTTTATTGTTTATTGTTGTTTTATTTTTACTTAGTTCACCCCAAACAAGGCAGGCTACCACTGTAGACGTAAGGGGCTACTGGGAATTAGGGTGAAGTTTTGGGGTTATCCTAATTTAGGAGCTGCACAGCAAGATGCCTGTTCACTTTAGTTTTAAATTTCTGCATGTCGGTACAGTCGGGGAAGCAGGGAGCAGGGAGGGAGTTCTAAAGGCCGGCAGCACGAAGAAAGAAGCTATTAGAGTAGAAGGCTCTCCGGCATGTGGGGACTAAACGTTTTATTGGGATAATTAATATAAAAAATTAAATAAATACAAAGATTAGAATTAACAAGTAATTCTAGGGTATCGATAGGTAACAAAAATAAGACAGATACATTATTTTAGTTCCCACGTGTCAGAATAAGATCACCTTTTGTTAATTTGATCCATTTAAAGTGGGAAGCGCCAAACCCCCAATAAAACAAACGGATTGACATCCATTCGCCGGATGGAAATAAATAAGTATTGAGGGTGTAATAAAACCACAAATCTGATTGGTTAATAAGTAGAATAAGTACTAGATAGATGTGAGTACAACTGTTAAATATAAATCCACACAATTGGCCAGATGATTTCCCCCGGGATTGAAGCAGAGACGTTTCTGTATGGCTTACTTGTCATGGGTATATTTTCATACCACTACTAAACTCTACTCACGTATTGAGCACTGTTGAAGTAAATACTCAAAATATATGTGCATAATATATTATATTATTCTATAATATTATAGTATGTGTGTATATACATGAAACAGTAAATTATATATATATATATATATATATATATATATATATATATATATATATATATATATATATATTTGATAATGTTATGATTTGATACCGGACTCCCCTCAGTCACTAAATACGTGAACTAGTCTGGACAATAAATACGACTACGAACAGTAGTATGAGGGATTCGATTGTATTCTATTAAATCCTATTGGATTACCTGTGGTTACTATTGTTTGTACAAGATATATACGTTGGAATAAACCGTACTATTTTAAGACCTTTACACTCTAGGTTATTTTGTTATTTATAACTACTTACCAAGTTATATCAGATAATAAAAATATAAAACGTATATTTAAAGTTGAATTCGTGTCCGATGTAATCGTTTTTGTTAAACGATACGAATCAATTCTAAATTGCCGTGTAAAATATATTAGCGGGAGGGAAGAGAAAGAAAGAAAGAGAGAGAGGGAGAGAAAGAGAGAGAGAGAGAAAGAGGGAGAGAGAGAGAGAAAGAAAGAGAGAGAGAGAGAGAGAGAAAGAGAGAGAGATTAACGGGGTTGCAAAACTAACAACGTAAAGATATATTACTTTACGATTCAAAATGTCGGCGAAAATATGATTCGTCAGTGTTCGCATTTATATTCATATTCGATGAAATAAAAGAAGAAATAAAGAAAGAAGGAAAATGTTTAAAACTGTAAAGTTTTGTTTTTTTTTAAAACAAGAAAAAAACTATCAATTGGTGTAGAAAGAAAAGAAAACGCCTCATTATGAAAATAGAGTGAATATTTTTTTTTAATTCATTTACGACGGCGGGGTTGTCTGACTGGCTATTTGCTTTCTGCTTACCCTTTGTTTCATCCAGCACTTAAAAAAACAAACTTTATAACGTTTTTGTGACGGAATGGTATATATTTATTTATATATTTATATACAAATAAATACACCTCGGCCTTTATCACAGAGTGGAAGATAAGCCAAATTTCTAGGAAGTGGTAAGTTTCAACACTAATCTGGAAAAGGATCAAAACAGCCATCCTTTACATTATTATACGAAAACGCCCCCACTTTTTGATGATATGAAGAGTCGCTCGCAACTCTATCTGAGGTATGAAACTCAATCCAATTTATCTCGCAGGAACTCACATTCATGGACTTGTTCACATACTCGCACTCGATTATTTATCTATTCATTTATTTACTTTTTATATAATTCGTATCTGATTTGTTTGTTTTTTATTGGATGATTTATGAAACTCGGGCGCCATTTTCTTTTTGCCCGTTAGGGATTATCAACTAACCTTTTTGAAAATGAAAAGATCAGATGATATCCTTACGAACAAACATATAGAAATCAATTCACATATGCGCATAGAGGGTCGATAACGTTCCCTCTTTATCTCATCGACATTTACTTTAACATTTCTATTTAATAGGAAAAAGCAAACTTTTTTCTATAATCAATCATAATCATACGAATAATTTATCTCAATTTGTGTATTTATTTATCTATTTATTTTTGCGTCACACTTCCGGCTTAACCGGAAGTTGACAACTGTCAAATTTTACAAATAATACAAGAAAATCTTGAATTCGTAGCGTGTGATCATCTCGTTTTATTAATAATAACAGAATGTTTGGAATTACATTTAACTAAATGTGTACATAGATAGTGTCAACAGTAGGAATATAAGACAGTATCTCTCAATATTTTAAGTAAAAATAAATCATATGCAATACTAGCAGAGTTACCCGATGTTATCCGGGAACATTAGTAACAAAATTGAAGAGTTAAAAAACATTTATTTTAAATTATCTCCCCCCCACCTCTCTCTTCCGCTCTCTGAATGATCTTCTCTATCTCTTTGCAACTGGTTCAATATAATAGTGTTACGTTAGATAATAACCGTTGTTATAGGTTTAAAAAAAATAAAGGGCAAATTATAACCTTTAACAGATTTATTTAACAGCTTACAGATTAAATGGTTATGTAAAAATCGCTCGTTGCGTTATGATTAAAGTCTGTGATGCGTTATGATTAAAGTCTGCCATTGCCAACGTCGGCCATGGCAGACTTTAATCATAACTCCAAGGCCAGATAACTCCAAGGCCAGATAACTCTCCGTTCGCCTGTCCAAGGGAAATAACTCAGTATTATATTAATTTTATTATTTTTATTTTAGGTTGCGCCTAACAAATAGAAAGAGGGAAAAAGAATGTAAGAAAAAAGACATTGTAGAATTTAGTATATTCGGACTACTGGGTGTTTTTATCACAACGTTTCGGCCGATATAACCTCCGTCTTCAGGTGTACCTTGTCGACATCGGGAATCTGGACGGAATTTCGAACGGAACCCTTTATTTAATCCACAGGGTAGCATGCTCTTGTTCCGTCAGCCATGACTGGGATAAGCCTTCAGTAATTCGCAATTCTTTGTATCGCCCGCACTGAGGATTGAACCTTCAACCTTCAGATGACTGTCACTTAGAACTGAATTTTACTTAGTACTATATCCACTGCGCAGATTATCAACCCTCATCTAAAAAATTCCGAAACAGAAAAACGACTGACTGACAGTTTGACCTAGTTTCAGTGTTGTTGTTTTTAAACTACTACTAATAAGAATGATAAAAAATAATTTTTACTCCCTCGCACTAATTTGGTTTCTGGTGAGCCCAATGGAATAAATATTACAGTATTTTTTTTAATCATAACCAGGTCGGTGGTAACACGGAATTCGATGATGTAAGGTTTGGAAGTGGATCTTGTGTAGTTTCTGACTTTTAGCCGCGCACACATACAACATTACAACTTCCCTTTATAACTTCTGAAGTTCAGATTAGAATCGTATGGTAGCGTCATTTTTTCACTTTGTGGTTTCCTTCGTTTATTCTCAGTCATGTGAACTAAATTAATCGTTTATCTAATAATATTTAATAATAATTTAATAATATTTAATAATAATTTAATAATATTACTTACACAAACTTTAGCCTAAAAAAGCAGCGTAGTGTCGAAAATAAATCATAATGTAAATGAGATATTTTAGTTGAATTATCTAAACGAACAAATTTTATTTAATATAAAGTTAAGACGATTTCCCCTGTACCTTCTTGAAGAATAGGAGCATAACAACATGCATCACAGACTACTAAACTCACCACTATATTACGTTAATTCACTGGAGCGTGTTTTAGTAAATTTGTTATTATTTTTCTCCAGCTAACATTAAACATTACTTTTGGACCACCATCTTCGACTCTCCTCAAAACATACTTTATATAGGTGGTAGTAAACACTTCTCCCTCCAACACTTAAGTATTGACACTCTCCCTATCGACAAATTATCCGTTATTATTTTCTATTTGTCTGCAATTAATTTACTACATAATACAAAAAATTACGCACACATTTAATTCCGCTGAATTTAGAGAATATCGGATTACGTTATTTCTACATATTACGTATACATTTATAGTCATTCCGGTTATTAGAAACTACAATTAACGAACATAGTTCTTTCAGTATTTCATCTTTCAACATGGCGGCTACAATTTCTTCAACGACTTGACTTCCGAATTAATTCACTATACGCCAAGATACGCAACAGGTATCATAAAGTGTACATTTTTTGATTCCTACACCTTTCACCCGCAAAAATTGGGGAAAAAACCATCGATTACTTGGTATAGAAATAACGCAAAGCGTGTGACTGGTGGACGCTACATTCGATCGTCTTACGGTGGATCGTACGATAAAACGCATGCCAGCTACTGACTGGCTTTGCTTAAATGACCTATTTTATCGTAGATTTCATACTCGCTTACGTGACCGACACGTTAGCAGCGTAGATCCGAGACCGAGATGTGTATGGTTCGATCCTAGTCATCTCAAACAAGTTTTTTTTTTTTACATTGTTAAACTTTTTCCTATGAGGGGGGGGGGGGGGTGAAGATTATGGGTCGATTTTTTTTAATTCAACGTTATTATGTAGTCATTTGAAGAGAAATCAATGTGATATGTAGTACTTTAACTATTGTGAATATCATTCTGATGTGCTGTATTTGCGTTCGGTCGGACGTTGACAATTTTTCATTTATTCGTTTCTATTTCTCCCGTGCAACGCCGGAGAACGGGTCCGGCTAGTGTTAAATGACTAATAAAAGATGAAGTTATGTGACGTAGGTCTCGTTACAGACAAATATGAAATCATCTACATTTTTATTGCGTTGTTAAATTGCAAAGAAAAATGTTATTGCGTTAGTGCTTAAAACAGCATCCAAATCTTTGGACGTCACTTGTATATTTTAATCCGATCTTCTGAGAGATAAGAACGGGGAAATGGAATCGATAAAAATCAATTCAGTCTTGGGTCGCTATCCAAACAATGTCATCCTGGTGACAGGTATCAAATGACCTTCCTTTATGCGACTGTGTTTACTTGGAGGAAAGGTATTTATTACGTTGCGATACTCAGCTGTCCGTTTAAAACTGTTCGAGGGATGAAGGGAAAAACAACACAGACAGAATGAAAAAGAAGGAAGTCGAGGCTTAAGAGAGATGAGAAAGGCTGGAAAATGAACGTCGTAGTTTCGTGTCTCGTTTTTAATTAAACAATTTCTCAGCTTGAGAAGGCGTGAAGTTCACCGGTGCAGATGTCTTTGTCCCCCGCATTCGCATCTCCGACTGATTTAGTACGAGGTCGCTTTGCACGCAACCACGCCGCCCTCAATGGTGTCACCAAAGCGCAGTTTGGCGACTGACTAGTTTCAATCTCAGTTGGAACCAGAGTTAAACGTTCGCGTCGCACAATATCTTCTTACTGAAATGTCATTAGATCGCCATTCTGAGACACCAACTGATCAGATACATTTTACACACAGCAGCAGTGTTAGTGTTATTGTCGATTTAACAACAGTGTCATGGGGCCCCAAAAAGCAATGTGTTAAGGTGATACGATGTCTGGCTACACGAAGTACTTGGAAGATTCTAGAGCCGATAACCCTAAAGATTTCTGGTCACCTAATACTAATGCCAACCTGCTAATAAGTCAAGTCAGGCCTGGCAAAAAACTCCTCACCCCACCCCAAGAATTCCAAGAAGGTCCTCTTACCCCCTATATAAGTATTAGGGAAATCGTATTGCTGGTTATATGACTTCTCCTCCTCCTCTGGGTTTTGAGAAATATAATTCAGTTCCGGTACAGGCATTGAAGAACCAAGATGCCCATTCACAAGCTTCCGAAGAAGAACATCTTTCGCAATGTTTCACATAATCATGGAAGATCAGGGCGCAAAGTTACGAGCATTTTTAGATAAATATCAAGACAATAGATTAAAAATGAGTTGGTTTCTTATTTCTCATCAAAAACGAAGATATTTTACAAAGTAGATAGCAGTATATTCATTGGGAGATAGAATATATACTAGATGTGTGTTCTCTTTTCTCTGTTAATAATAAAATAAAAAGATGGACCGTAGTCAAAGACGATCCAAAGGCTACTTTTCATTGGCTACTACACCGAGATATAGGTGAGGGTGCCATTCCTTTCCCTGAATTGCTCCACTTACCCTTGATCCTTACTTTATAATGCTGAGTGTCTATCAAGGAGGCATCGACTAGCATTGTTTAGTCTTTTGTTTGACTCGACCGAGGATGGAACCCCGATCTCCTGACCCATTAGCGAACATTATGTAAAATGAACTACCCCCTGTGTTAGGAAATGCAATACGAAACAAAATCCTTTAGCAAGATTAGACACAATTTTCCCGGGTAAAAGTTTACAAGAATTCGAATATTGGTATTTATTTTATATTATAGAGTTTCAAAATAATATCGTGGGGTCTGAATTCCCATTTTAATGTTCAGGTCTGGGAGCAAAAGTATACAGTAGTGGTTTTCATTAAATCCCGGGCAACGTCGCTTGTGTCTGATAGTGATGTTGTAAACACCACAGGAATATATATTCATGATTATATATGTCTATTGGCATTACATTCGCTTTATTTCATCTTCTCCGTATATAAGCTAGTTTGACCAGTTCTCATACCAGCGACGTTTCTCCAGGCCATCAGCCGCTTTTTTGTCGGAATCAGGTATGGTCCGGTTCGGTCCTAGGAGGTTTAACCTCCAGGCATTACCTACTCCTTTCGGCGCGGGTTGATTTATTGGTGGTCACCCGAGGCGTCACTACTAGGAATTCCGACGCTCCGTTTTCGCATGTTTTTTTTTATTTATTTCAAAGTGCTCCTCTTGAAGGGAAGGGTTACCCCCCCCCCCCCGCCCCCAGCGAGGTGAGCTCACTTCATGTCTAACCTTGCTGCAGTGGGAACCGGGTAACTAGTGGCAGGGACTTTCGTTTCAACCTGTATATGGCATTAAATCAATACGATAACTTTGAAACGTGATTCGATTTATATTTACGATATTTTTCTCTCTTATCTCGTCATCTTGGCATTCAGTCGTTTCAACACCCCCTCCTCCCTGCACCGCCCTTTTATCGGGCCCGTGAAACGGTCGTACACTACCAGAACGTTCACCTTCCCTAACCCTAACCCCATAACATTTTCTTATTAAATCGGTAATAAGTCTTGCCGACTATCAAATAGTGTAAGTTGCGTTGTTACCTGAGGGATTTTCTCGTGATATGAACAGTTCTAAAGAGCGCGAACTCTTTTACGGATTTCTTTCATGTGTTTCTCTTGGAATCTACCCAATTCTTCTGATAAAAAATTCTTCATAAACGCCCACCGGTGAAATTTTGTTCCGTTCTAACGTCAACGTTCTTTATTTGGTGAAGGAAAAAAATCTGTCAGACTTTCGGTAACTCAAACAAGTCAGTGCTTAAGTGAATGGCGGGGAAGGGTGTTGCTAGGAAATACCAAAGGATCTGATTGGTCGAACAGGGTGACGTGTAAGCAGAGAGCAACATTAAAAAAAAATCAAAAGTAAAGTAGTTGACCGCGACCCGAAGACTCCATTTTCATTGGCTACTGTATCGAGATGTAGGGGAGGTCGTCACTCATTTTGCAGAAGATCACTCCACTTACCTTTAATCATCACGATATAGTGTTGAGTGTTTAGCAAGGGAGTATCAAGTACAACTTTTTTAATCTTTGGTATGACTCGACCGAAGATTGAACCTCGGTATCCCGGCCCATTAGTGAACACTCGAACCATTATGCCAAATGAGCCCATAGCATTTTTAAATAGTCAGCAATTAAGTTCGTCTGTTGACGAGGAGGTACAGGTATCCGTAAGGGAAGGTTCTTCTTTCATGAGAAACCCGGGGAAAAGGGACGAATTAATAATATTGGGGATTTATGATGAAATTCACGAACAACTCGGTTGGAACTTGTTAATGTGAAACTGAATTAATGAATATTATCAATGTTCAACTTCGTTCGTGTTCATCCATTCATCCTAAACCAGCTTCCAGTTACGAAGAGTGAGGGCTAAAATGGTGACCCAGATCCACTTAGTGACCAGATGAAGCCACTAAAACGATAACTAGAGAATACCCAGCATCAGTATTATTAGACTGGGCTAGTATGAAGGAGAGCTTTAGAAACAAGATTGTAGGTTAATTGAGCTTTCAGTAATTAAAGCAAGAATATATATTCTTAAAATGCGTCTATTCAATCTAGTGCTGAAAATACAATTTCAAACTTAACCGAAAAACGAAAATGCTATTTCAAACTTAAACGGGACAAACGAAAATGCTATTTCAATTTAATGGTAACAGACCGACAAAAAAATGCTATTTTAAACTTAAACCGGACAGACTGTTTTAAACTTAAGAATGATAGACATGTAGAAATTGTAACATTTTATATTAACTTTAATGTTTTTTTAACTAATCATCATCGTTGTGCAAGTAAAATTAAGAGATTAAATATTCATGTCTTGTTGAAGAAAGTTGGTATTGAAAGTTGGTATTGAAAGTTGGTATTGAAAATTGGCATTGAAAGTTGGTATTGAAAATTGGTATTGCAAGTGTTTGAGTCAAAACAAAAAAAATGTTATCATGGGTCTATGAGTCTGGACGAGAAAACGGTTACCAGGATTCCATAAGTCTACAAAATGGTATAAGGAGTCAGGGAGAGAATAATTTTATAACCCTACGTACGCAGGTAGTATTGTGTTAGTTGGTGAGACTGTCAGTGTTCGTAGTAGTAGTAGTAGTAGTAGTAGTGGTGGTGGTGGTGGTATTATTATTATTATTATTATTATTTCATAGTAGTCTCAACTTTTGGATGTTTTTAGTTGGAGTTTTCTTTTTTGAACATCAAGTCAATTCCCTTGACTCAAGACATTCAAGTTGTACCTTTACACTTTCGCTGTTTCTAATAGGAAAGCCTTTTGCAGAATTGGAAAATAAATTGTCTCGTCAATCTGTTTAAGCCATTTATGGTGGCTTTTCGTTATGGTTCCAAGCGTTCCAATTACAACGGCAATCACCTTTACTTCTTTACATTTCTATAGTCTAACTAATTGCCATTTTAGATCTTGATATTTTTGTTTGTGTTCTTTCTCCTGCACTCTGGTATTGAAGGGGCAGGCTATATTAATGATTAAGCAAGTTCTCTTGTTTTTGTCTAGAAATATTAAGTCGGGTTTTGAATGCGCATGTCCCAAAGAAGTTTGGCATTGTCTTTCTCCTATACCACTTCTGGCTTATGCTCATACCACTTTTCATTGTGATCCAATTCATAAAGTTTGCATATATTCCAGTGTAGTACCTGAGAGACTTTGTCGTGTCTCCATTTATTATTATTATTATTATTGTTATTATTATTATTATTATTTTTATTATTATTATTATTATTATTATTATTATTATTATTATTATTAAGTCGTTATGTAGACTTGCTATTTCAACTTAATGCTGACGGACCGACAAAAATGCTAATTGAAACTTAAATGTAACAGACTACGAAAATGATATTTCAAACTTAAGCATAACAGTACTTTGTTACATTAGGACCCGCGCTAACTTTGACCATGACCCTAACCCTAAAACCTAACCCTAACTATATTGCTAATCCTAACTCCCACTTTCACCCTGACCCTGACCCTAACAACGGGGTCAAAGTTAGCGCGGGTGCTAATGTAACAAAGCACCAGCATAACAAACCAACAAAAATATTATCTCTAGTAAGTGTGACAGACCAACGAAAATGTTAAGTGTGACAGACCAACGAAAATGTTAAGTGTGACAGACCAACGAAAATGTTAGGTGTGACAGACCAACGAAAATTCTAATTCAATTTGAATTATGACAAACTGGGGACAATTCTATTTCAATTTAAGCAAGATAGACTAACAAATTATCATTTAAAACTTAAGCGTGAAAAACTGACCAAAATGCTATTTCAAACTGTAGACTAATGATACTGCTATTTATAATTTAAACGTGACAGACCTACGTGTGGACAAATCTTCTGCTTGAGATGCAAAGACAGATCTAAAATGTCATCGATATTGAATTATCTTACCCAAACGCCGCTACTTCGCATCTGTGGCCGTGTGCCGTCATAAATGGACGATTTCTCTTATACCAAACAGTCATAATTGTAAAAGAAAAAGTCACAAAATTATTTTTCAAGTAAAATGTTATTATTTAAATTTGCTGGAATAATTTTTTTTAATTAAATTAAATTTTGAAAATTAAATATCAATTAAAATTTAATTTTTACTTTATTACTAAAAACCATCAAATAATACGAATAAAAAATCGGTTATTTTTTAATTTAATTATTTTTAGTGTGTAATCATTTATATCGGTTTGAAACCGTTTAAATTAAATTTAAAACGTTGTTTATGACTGATTGGTATAAGAGAAACAGTCAACTGATGGCGGCCCACGGTCACGAATTCGGAATAGCGGTTTCATAAATACATTCTTGTAGTGCTCCGTGTATTATCGATAGGACAGTCATTGTTGTAAAATCAATCTTCTTTGTCTTGACTTATCTGATAGGCGACCATTATTTATTTGAACAACGAACTCTGTCTTTTGTGAGGCTTCCGTTGCCTGCATGTGTATGGGAAAGAAATAATTAATCTACGTTGTTCGTGGCCATTTATTTATGCCAAGCAATGCGATCCACCCACTACGAGGATAGAATTGGCCTAATCGATGCCCTTGAAGATTATGGAATCGGCTACGCGGATCTATTATGTCCAATGAAGCATTGACGTAGTAATATTTTTGTATCGGCGGGTAAAAATAATGTTAAAAAAACATTCCGTATTTCAATGCGTACATTGACGTCTAGTTTGTAAAATGTTTTCCACTCAAGTTTAGAGTAAGCAAAACAAGTCCAATGTTAACAACTTCCTGTTGAGCCGTTCTCTTAAATAATCAAATCCTGCCCAGTTTCAGCCATCGTTACCAATCTTCACGGTGTTGTTTCACTGTCCACCTGACAAACTCATTAACCCTTATCCTCGAGTGGCCGTTGGGCCTTGATAAGCAGCGACTCGTTAGTACATAAAAAAAGAATGAGGTCAGTGTAATAAAAAATTCTATTAGAATTGAAACCTTTAGAAGTTAGCCTACGTGTCAGGATATTGCGTTAGACAAGAAGTCGCTAGTGACATGTAGCGGATAAGTTGATCAAATCGTTCTCTTTTTTACTGGAGCGCGCACAAGAGAGAGGAATAGAGAGAGAAAGAGATGTTAATAATGTTACAGTCAGGAATCAAAGAAAAAATATGACGGAAACCAGAGAAGGGTTCCTCTTCAAGAAGTGATCAAAACCCCTGATGGTGATGATTTTCCTTTCTTTTTTCTATTATTTCGAATATGTTCACTTATTACCGAGTATTTTACCCTTCATTATTTTTATTTTTTTAAACTTGATATTTCAAAATTTTATACTTGATGATATTTCATATTCAAGCGTTCGGCATGTTTTTTTTGTTGTTGTTTTTTTGTTTTGTTTTTTTTTTTTTTTTTTTTTTTGTTTTGTTGTTTCTTTGGGTTTTTTTGTTGTTTTTTTTTGTTGTTTTTTTTGTTTTGTTTTGTTTTTCTGTTTCGTTAATTTAAAATTCATTCAAAACGATAGATTCACATGATCCATAAAATTAGTTGACTTCAATTTTTTTATAATTTTTTTAAAACTGAAAGCAGACAACATTTTAGTCAAAGTTCGTATTAGATTCTTCCAAATCCCTATTTCCACTTTTTAAATTTATTTTTCTTTCCGTCTTCTATGTTTCGCGTGATTTTTTGTAGAGTCGATTTTTTTTTTACATCGCCATCGCCTTGTTATTGTCAATTATTAACGATACTACGGAAGCGTCACTCGCTTTTCGATTTCGAGCAACAACAGCGCCGCAAGACTAGCGCGTAGCGTTGTTTCTTTTTTTATTCCTTCTCTTATCCATAACAATTGGACGGCCATCTGCGTGAACCTGTCTAACCGAATTATTCTACGCTGTCCAAGTTAAAACACATCACGGCGAAGATAAAACGACCTGAAACATTCCAAAAATAACTAGAGATATATTGTTCGTCTATTTATGTAGGAAGTGCCGATGTCGTAGAGTTAGATGGAGGCTGCGAGATATCAAAGGCTCTGATTGGTCGAGCCAGGTCATGTGTTAGGCGAGCTATGGATATTTTTTAAAGTGTCAGTAGTTAAGTTCATTTGTTTAGCTGACAATCTCTCCCAAGGGTCATCTAGATAAAGGGAATCGCAGTTAAAGGTTTCTATGAATTTATGATGCAACTAACCAAGCCGGCCGGAAATGGTGCTTTGAATGATTAAATAAATTAAACTGATCGACTTGGCTAGGAGCAAAGTGTTCTGATACTATATTTAATCTTTTCTGTGCTCGGTCAGTGAAGAAGAAATGCTTCTAGACTGGGCCAATTTTCATTTTGTTCTAGTCCAGAGTGCCACTTTTTGGGGAACTGATTTTTCCTCACATTAAAACTCGTCTAACTCTTCGCTCTTGGGGATGTAAGTAAATAGGGGCTGTAATGTAAGTAAATATAACACTGGGATAAAAAGGGACCAGGTATCGCCTATTACGTGTCGAATGAAGGCGTTCTCACCACTCTATGTGGCGCAAAACATCAATAAATGATAGAGAGCGAGACTGGATAATTAGACGTTTCTAAGAGTCTTCTTATATGCTAGATGTGTAACACAGCGTGGGAGATTTCAATCCCCACTGATTATCCGAATAAAGCGGACGTGTTTCCAAGGACTTCTTTTCTCTGTCTACTGGGTATGTACAGGAGGCGAGATAAACTGCTGTTCGTCTGTCTCGTCGATACATAGTAGATGGCTCATTGGGTAGTGACATCAAGTTGTAAAGGGAACCGTAGTGGTAATGTAGCAGTCAATATTTCTGTGTCTTCCTCTCTCCTTGTAGCTGCAATAATGTTACCAAAAATGTAACAAACATGTTACCAAAAATGTAACAAAATAAAAGAAGAAAGCACACCAACAACATAGTAGCTCATTGGCTCATGTTCTGTGTTGCTATATTCTTTTACAGCATTACGTGAGATTTCCATCTCTTGCTCCGGGGGGGGGGGGGGCACAAAAATCCGTTGCCAATTTCCCGAATGTAGACAAAAATTCGATAAACGTCCGGGCACAATTAGCTCACATGCCAAAATGGGCAGTTTTCTCTCTTTTCTCTGATACGTCTCATTACGTACTTCCTACCCGTGACGTCATATTCTGACACGTACTCTTAACCTCTAATTTGACTTCGAATCTAATTCTACTCTCAACTTCATTCTAACGTTGCGTGGATAATACCGTTTTTGACATCGTTTTCACTAACCCACATATAAGTTTGCCACAGATTGTTCAAACATTATTATCAGGTCATTTTGTAAATATACCCATTCCATACGAAAAACGTTGACTAAAAAATAAGACAAATTAAAAATCAGTAAAAATGCAACGTTTAATGTGAACGTTACTAAGTTTTCTTCTTATTCTCTCTTTTCTCTCTTTCTCTCTCTCTCTCTCGCTTTCTTTCTCTCTTTCACTCTCTCTTTCTTTCTCTCTTTCTCTCTCTCTTTTCTCTCTCTTTTTTCTCTCTCTCTTTATCTCTTTATTTCTCTCTTTTTCTCTCTCTCTCTTGTTCTCTCTCTTTCTCTCTTTCTCTCTCTCTCTCTTACTCTTTCTCCTTCTTTCTTTCTCTCTCTCTCTTTCTCTCTCTCCTTTTCTCTCTCTCTCTCCTTTCTCTCTATCTCTTTCTCTCTTTCTCTCTCTCTCTCTCTATCGATTTCTCTCTCTTACTCTCCCCCTTCGTTCTCTGTCTCTCTATATATATCTCTCTTTCTTTCTCTTTTTCTTTCTCTCTCTTTCTCTCTCTCTTTCTCTCTCTCCTTTTCTCTCTTTATCTCTCTTTCTCTCTTTTTATCTCTCTTTATCTCTCTCTCTCTCTCTCTCTCTCTGTATTAACAGTCGAATGTAATAAAGAAAGGATATAATAAAACGATTGAAATAGCTTATTATGAAGAGAACAGAATGTGACAAGAGGTTGTACTATTATTTAACCATTAGATAGAGAGAACGCGAGGAGGGGGTATGGCGAGCAGAAAGAGACTAATTTTGGATTTTGTCTATTAATAATTACCTGATTCAAAAAAATCTAACCTGAGCTAAATCCATCCAGTTATATTTTTGATCTGGTCGTATATAAATACGGAAAGAATAATATCACCGTAAATGAGAAGAGCAGAGTGCACATCAACCGAAACATAGTATAAATATAAATATCAATGTTGATGAGGACAATAGTCCGATTAAATCAATGTAAAAGAATATTCAACGGAGTGCATAATCATACATTCAATCCAAGACATACTTCTGCAAAATTGGCCGTAAGATAAGTAGATTACGTAAAAATAACATTTCCATGTCAAAGTTAAGGTTAAGAAATAAAGTTAACGTGTGAAGGAAGTGAAGCAAGAGAAAGTGGAAGGAGAGTGATATGTAGAAAAATAAGTAGAGTGCTTTCCCTCTTTGATTTTGTTGGCGAAACTGAACAGATGTGTTTCCAAGGACTCCTCTTCTCCGTCTACAGGAGGTGGAAGACCAATAGTGTGTAATACGAATGCTTACTGCAACGAAAAATACCCTCCTCCACTTAGTAAACCCAAAATATGAGCGGTTGCTATTATATGCTGTAAAGCCATATGTGAAAAGATGGCGAACAACAACATAATGCTACTGCTACTATTACAGGGTTAGAGGTAGAAGAACTCTACCGTCACCTCAACTCCTCCTCCTCCTCCTCCTCCTCCCCCTTCCCTTCTTTCTCCTACTACTGCT
>OY744530.1:8692490-8717490 GCA_963556195.1 Sepiola atlantica
TACGTAGGTACGAACGTACTCACATAGCAACAACGATATCATCGCTTGTTTGATAAACTAAAAGAATACCCATCCCAAGACGGATGAAATTGATTCTCTGAACAGAACAGTTTGCACCACTTTTATGTTCCCTAAACAAAGATTAAAATCAAGATATAATGCTACTAAACCTTATGTCTAGAATCCTTATTCCAATTTTGATCAAAATCCATTACATGATTTTTTTTATCTAGAAAACTGTCTAAAATTTAAGGCTTCGGCTTAAGAGGTTTTAAGAAGAAATATATAGAAGACATTGCCAAGGTTGCTGCAAAGAAAGTGAGCTCCTTCTACTGTGCTAGAAAACTTCTCACACCTGACAGTATCCTATATCTCTACAAAGCCACCATCCGCTCATGCATGGAGTATTGTTGTCACAACTGGGCTGGTGCACCATAAACTAGTCTCCCCCT
Organism: Sepiola atlantica; assembly: GCA_963556195.1. Classification (NCBI taxonomy): domain Eukaryota; kingdom Metazoa; phylum Mollusca; class Cephalopoda; order Sepiida; family Sepiolidae; genus Sepiola; species Sepiola atlantica. Next base: position 8,692,943 of record OY744530.1, read on the forward strand.
CTTAGAAAAGGTCCAACTACTCCAAAAGCTTCTTTCCTCGGGCTGCCGGTCCCTGGAACTCCCTCCCTGCTCCCTGTTTCTCCAACTATACTGACATGCAGAAATTTAAACCTAATGTGAACAAGCATCTCACTGCACATCTCCCAATTTAGGATGACTCCCTAAACTTTCACCCTAATTCTCAGTAGCCCCTTACGTCTACAGTTGTCAACTTATTTTGTTTGGAGTGAACTAAGTTTTAAAAAATTGAAATTCAGGGAATCTTTCTTAATTGGTGTCTAATGATTATTGATCAAATTAAATGCAAATCTGAAATATTTGACTTTTTAAATGGGGGTAAACTATGTACATACAAATCTATAAGCATATACACATACCTAACGTTATACATATATTAGATATTCTCCTAATTGTGGCTACCATGGTGGTTTCTCGCTGGTGAAGACAAGTAGTTTTCCCTGGAGTCTGAGTGACAACAAGTCTCTCCAGATTTTTTAGAACTCTCCGATTCTTTATATCATTATTGAAATTCACTCGGTGTTCTCGCACCAGCCGTATACCAGTGATTTATCACCCATGAAAATTTAGTGAAAATAAGTCCCGCCCCCTCCCCTTCCTGTAGATTTTAATCCTCTGCGTAACCCTTCCAGTAGGGGTTTGGATACTTATATCCTTTCTCGGTCTTTCCATCCTCCCAGACCCTTCACGGCCACTGTCCGTTGTACCAATCGATGTTGTCAACACTATGGGTCTTTTTAGGGTGAGGATGCCAGGTTATAGTATTTTCCCATGCATCTATCAGAGTAGTCTCAGTTCCATCGGGTTCGTCTTAATATACACCACTTATACTTCTACTTGTGTTTGGACTAAGTGCCATTTTATTTCAACTTACCTGTCGTTGGTTAGTGTTACTTGGTTATCTGGTTTCCGCACTACAGGATTTTTCTTACTGTCAGGTGTTTTCGTAGGTGTAGTGATTCTGCATGGTGTCAATCCTCCCTTTGATTTCAATTTATTCTAGTCTTTTTTCCATTTTATTTTTCAGAACTATTCCGAGTGCTCCTACAATTATTGGTAGCACAATAGTTTCTACGCGAATCATATTACCATCAGCTCTCTGACAAGTTCCAAGTGTTTACTTAGTGTTTCTGTTCCCTTCAGCTTCACCCTGTGATCTGCGAAATCTAATATTTGACAGGGTGTTCGCTTCCTATTAACTATTATCATATCTGATTATGATACAAATCCGTCCGTTGCTGTCGGGATTCTGTTCAGTCTTAGGATGTCCACTTCCCCATCGCCGCTATGTTGCATCCTTTTGTTTGTTTTACAAGTACTTCAATGGAATGTGCTCCGATGAACTTGCTGCTCTGCTGCCCCCTTCTACTCAAATAGCTTCTTTCCCCAGGCTGCCGGCCCTTGAAACTCCCTCCCTGTTCCCTGTTTCCCCAACTGTACTGACATGCAGAAATTTAAAACTAATGTGAACAAGTATCTCACTGCACAGCTCCCAATTTAGGATGACCCCCAAAATGGTCCACCCTTTGCCTTCTTCTCTGAGAAGGGCTAGTTTATTTCTAATCGCCTGAGGCATCTCTACCGGGGAATGCCGACGGGGCTGCCCAGGCAATTTTTTAACCCCACTTTCCCGACCCGACCTTGGGTCACATCTTACTTGTGGGAGCAAGATAAAAACTGGCCTTGTGCCTAACTCCTGGAGAGGAGTAAATCAATACTCAGACATTTTTTGTAGGTCAGAGTGGTATTATTCTAGTACACTGGCTTCTCAAAACCACATCTGCTCTTGTGTCTAACCGCCTGGCAAGGAGTTAAATAATGTCTGATACTTTTGTTTGTGTGGGTTTGTCTATTTGTATTTCAATATCCCAAAGGGATTACCACTACCACTACTACCACTACTACTACTACTACTACTACTACCACTACTACTACTACTGTTTAAAAAAGTTTGCAGAATTAAAAGTCGATTATTAATCAAAATTAGACATGCCCAAATATTTGGTCTGTCTTTTTTACGGCATATCAACCCTTTTTAACGTTATTTGATTACAAAAAGTAATACCTACTGTAAACGATTTATTATTATATACGATTAATTGAACACAAGTTGCTATTTTCACCAATAGCTGGATGAGGCTTCACCCCCACCCCCCAATATTACTATATAAATGATCACAATAGATCGAACTCAGCATAGCCGAGTCAATTGTCCGTGACGGTATAGATTCAGTCAACCACGGACCACAGATGCCTAAAGAGACATAAATAAATTATGCAGGTGAAACTGCTTAAGAGTCAGAAAGACGATATTATTGTTGAAGTAGTAGTACTAATTGCAACGGTAGTTAAAGTAGTTACTACACAAAAGAAAGGGTAGTACTAATGAAGTTCTAAGATTCAGAAAGACGTGTTCGTACTAAAGTCGCAGTAGTTGTCTTTCTTTTGATATCTAGTCATGGTGGAATTACACATATACAGCTATAATCACGTTGACACACCTGTTCTCGTTAGATCACCGAAGTTAAGCAAAGTTGAACTTGGTCAGTACCAGATGGGTGACCATTTGGGGAAGTTCAAGAGGCCCTCCCTGCAAAAAATAGTAACGTCGTAAAAGGAATTGCGGACTGACAACCGAAAATACAAGTTATCTATATAATGTCCACTTTTTTAACGGGCTACGGCTGTAGAAAGACTGAATTCAGCTGTAGGATGTTCCTCTATCACAGCAACAGAATACGGCATTAAAATTCTATAATACAATTTAAAAAACATTTTCCTAAACATGTGTGACCCATTCTTGTTATCGATCAACATCTGTTATAAACTGAGATCTTATCAGGCAGAATTAAAATCCGATCTTTACCTCAAGTCATAGTTGTGATCATATGATCTGAGGTAAAGATCGGATTTTAACTCTGCCTGATGCGATCTCAGTTTATAACATCGACATGCCAGTGTCGCAGATTTTGAACATGTCTGTATAAATAAACATACTCATATATATAAAATCTCTATTTGATATTGAGCACTTTTTTTCATTCTTTGGATTCCTATCCTGTGGATGTTTACCTTGCCTGGATTATTATTATTATTATATATATATATATATATATATATATATATATATATATATATATATATATATATATATATATATATATATATATATATATATATATATAACAAGTAAATGATGAGAATAAAGATTGTCTAAAATACAATATCTATTAAGTCATCAGTTGTTAAAAACAAAGGGTTCAAATAATTTTTTTTAAAATATTATTCCTTCCTAAAGCCATGCTTTTTCAAAAATTGATATCTTATCATCAGAGGAATGCAAACAACTAAGTTGGTAAAAGGAAATTACCAAAAGTCATAATTTGAAAAGATGTAAAAATAAAGATAATATAAAATAAAAATATAGAATGTAAAAAGAAAAGGTTGAAAATTTATGCAAAAGTTCACTGTTAACGGCGCCATGTTCGTAGCAGCTGGTTCAAAGTAAAGTAAAATCCAATCATATGATGACTTAATACATATTGTATTTTATACAATCTTTATTCTCACCTTTTACTTGTTTATATACGTTTCATCCTTACGGAAATCGTCAGTGTAGAGAAGAATTATTCACACCGGTCGCCGGGCTCGAACATCGGAATATATTCAATTCAGTGGGAAAATCGGAAGAGAACCTAAGTCAATGAACTAGCAGAAAACTCACATTGCACCTATGATGATCTACCTGGTGTGATCGCTAGATCGTGTAAAACCGTGGTTATCACATATTTTAAAAGAAAAATAGCCCTTTTAAGCTCGGTCTTAGAAGACATATATATATATATATATATATATATATATATATATATATATATATATATATATATATATATAAGATTGTAGATTGTAGATTTCTTACCGAGAAGAGGAGTTTTCTGTTTGCTTGGCTTGCGGGAGAGTGATTATTTTCGAAAATAATCTCATTCATTCTTATAATTTTTATCGGATCCGGAAGAAAAAATGGCCGAATACATCACGTCGTTTTAATTTTATTCGAATTGGATTTACCGGAGATTTTATTTGGCCAGGAAGTTATGGCTTACACTGTACCGATCATCTCATAAGAACTTTGCACTTTGAACATTATAATTATTTAAATCCAAGTGAGTTTTCTGAACATTTCTTATGTTTTGGTTTCATTGTCGTTTTATTAATTTGCATACACATTGGATACATTTTTCACTGTCATTTACTGCATCGATTGCAAACGGTTTTCCTGCTTGGATAGCTTTTTCGTTTTTGGTATACCATTCACCACTTGGATCACTTTTCAATCAACATCTTGGGTGTCTTTCCTGAATATGTTTTAAATTTTAAATTGTTTGACTTGGATGAACTGTATAGCGTTAACAAAAAAAAAATGTTTTGGGCTGATATATTTGATGTTTTATATACTTTTATGTATTTTTATATATATTTTTATATATTTTTAAAATTTAATTTTATTATCTGCAGTAATGTCATTGCGGTAATGGTCCTCTGAGGAGAAGAATTTTCTTTGAAAACTCATGAGTTAAGGACTGTAAGGTACTTTGCTTGAATATTGAATTCTAATAAAATGTGATTCGCACCTTATTTTATTACTTCATTTTATATATATATATATATATATATATATATATATATATATATATATATATATATATATATATATATATATATATATGGGCTTGGGACCCTGATCCTCTTCAAAGCCCCCTTGTGCTTGCATACACTTAGCCCACCGATCCATCCACTGCCGGAAACACTTCTGGAAGTATTTTTTGGAATGGTGTTCACCCCCGCCGTCGCGTTCCGCATTATCTCTTCTCTAGTCTCAAAACGGGAAACTTTCAGTGGCGTCTTCAATTTTCGAAACAACCAGAAGTCGCAAGGACCCATGTCTGGAGAGTAGGAAGGTGGGCGAACGACTGGAATTCCATGTTTGGCCAATAAATGTTGAATCAATTGGGATGAATGTGCGGGGGCGTTGTCGTGATGCAATTTCCAGTTTTTCGCCGTCCGCATGTCTGGTCTTTTGCGCCGAACTGCATCACAATGACGCTGGAGAAAATCTTGATAGTACTCCATTGTCACTGTTTGTCCTTCCGGTGCGTATTCGTGATGCACAATTCCACGGATATCAAAGAAGACAGTCAGCATCACCTTGGTTTTGTTTCGCACCTGTCGTGTTTTTTTATGCCTTGGAGACTCGGGATGCTTCCATTGAGACGACTGTCTTTTTATTTCTGGGTCGTACTCGTACTCCATGACTCATGTCCAGTTATCACGCTGTTCAGAAACCCAGGATCAGTGTTGACGGTTTCTAGAAGGTCCTGTGCAACTTTTGTTCTTGCGACAACAACTTTGGCAAACATTTTGCAGCCATTCTGTGCATGTTCAAATCATCACGCAAAATTTGCATGTGCTGAATTTTTACTCATTCCTCTTCGACGATCTCCCGCACGGGTGAACGACGATCTATCCTCACCAAATTTCGCACCCTCTCAACAACAGCTGCACTCCGTGCAATTTTGAGCCTGCCAGAACGCTGGTCACTCTCCGCTGATGTGCGGTCATTTTTGAATCAGTTGAACCACTCCTTAATTTGTGTTACACCCATCGCATCTTCTCCACACACCTGATGAATCTTAGTAACTGTGTTGCTTTGAGAATCACCAAGCTTTTGACAAAATTTGATGCAATACCTTTGCTCAACACGAACAGTCATCTTGAGAGAATCGGTAATCCGACAAACACGTTGTGTAGTTCTCACTCAGCAACCGACAGGCAGCGACTAACGCGCAGGAAGGCGGTGAAAAAATTCACACATGCGCATGAAGGTGTGTTCCTTCACTGTGTAGAGTGGCGCCGCCCTAGCGTATCTATTTCGCACGAAAAAAATAAAGGTCGGATACTTTTTAGACAGACCTCGTGTGTGTGTATATATATATATATATATATATATATATATATATATATATATATATATATATTTGGGTACAGAAAAATTAGTACAAAATTAGTACTGTCAGTTTCAAGCTCAGAAGGACTTAACCATCCTACTCTCTTCAGTTTCTGAGCTTGAAACCGACGGTACGAATGTTGTACTAATTTTTCTGTACCAAAAAAATGAATAAATATTACGTTCTTAATTTTGATTCTCAATTAAGCGAGTACTCTGCGGGGATCTTTCCTACTATATTACAAAAGAAGTGATATATATATATATATATATATATATATATATATATATATATATATATATATATATATATCACGCATGTATCCATTTCTTTCTTTTTTCTATAGAGCCATATCCCATAAGCAGCCGGCATATATACAGTGTGATTATGAACAGCACTAACTCGACTCTCTCCTGACCAGTGTCCGTAAGCAAGAGGCTGAAGATAATGCTCAACCTCGACAATGGTGAGATATTCTATAACTCCATGTGGAATGCAAGTGATGGGTCAAAACTTGAGCAGCATGTCCGTAATGACCTGAAGTGAATGTATCTTTAAAGTAGTAACTGGTCGGTTTTGTCTGTAGGCCTATATTGCATGCAATTTTCCACAAGTGTCCAATTGGAAAGGACTGTGAGTCGCGGTCTCATTTACTTCTCAAAAAAATAAATGACGTAGAAGTATTGTCGGGTAATTTTAGGCGTTGTCGTTTTTTTTATTTTTGTTTTGGGTTTTTTATTTGTTGTTTTTTTTTTGGGGGGGGGGGGGCAAAAAATAAAAAATAAATCATTTATTATTTATTTACCTGTTGTGCATCTGTGAAGGTACTGAAGCGTTCGGCTGTCCTACGCAAACGCCCGAGTGTTGACGAGCCGAATGGTACCAGACGACAATTTTGATACGGTGTTGCGTCCTGTGATTGTAAGTTATATTTTCAAGAAATGTTCTAAAAGAAACAACACAAAAAAAAAACAAGCAAAACATAGCGAAGTTACTGTTATCAAATAAATATTTTTTGTTATTTTGATACGTTGCTGCGTCCTATAATTTTTAGTTATAGTTGCAAGAAATTTTTTAAACAACAAAACAAATAAAACAAGCAAAACAGAGCGAAATTATTGTTATCAAATAAATATTTTTAACCCTAATCCTGACCCTAAACCCTAACAACAACAACAACAACACCACCAACAACAACAACAACAACAACAACAACAACAACAACAACAAGAAGAAGAAGAAGAAGAAGAAGAAGAAGAAGAAGAAGAACATTATCATCATAGGACGCAGCACCGTATCAAAATTGTCATCTGGTACAAATCGGCTCGTCAACTCTCGGGCGTTTGCGTAGGACAGCCGAACGCTTCCGAGTCGAACCTTACGAAAACTGGGTCAGGATCGATATCAGTACCTCTTTGAACATCGCCTTTTTAATTATTTTCTCAATTCAACCGTTTAAAAATGAAAAAGAAATTGTTTTTTCATTCTGTTTTAATTTACACTAATAATACAACGGCGGTCGCATATTTTTGCTAGCATGTATAAAATGTAAGTGTTGGGTTTGCTAATGAACAGCCGATTGTGACAATTTCTTGTTGAGGTAGCACCTCCTACTCCACCCCAAAGGAAAAGGTAATACCTGGGAGGGTAATCTAATGGCAACAAAATAGATAATACACTGCCCTCAAAAGTGGAGGTACTGTCTGGAAGAATGGTATCATGACAACGGAACAGATACTACTGAAAAAAGTAGGAGGTGATGCCTGGGAGAATGGTCTCATGACGACCGAAAATATACTCTATACTACCCCAAAAAAGAAGGTAATTCCTGGGAAGATGATCTCATGACAACAGAATACAGGGTGTCTCAAAAAAATGTACTCACTCGTAGAATGACGAGAAAACTTTTATTTATGAACATAGAGTGAAATGAAATAGCATCGAATACATGAGACAGATGTAATTGAAGAATCATGTTCGCAAATGTTCAAACTGATGACCATTATTGTTCAAACAAAGCTGATAACGCGCACCAAGGTAAATAAAGGTTTTCTCGTCATTCTAAGAGTGAGTACATTTTTTTGAGACACCCTGTAGGTATTACACTAACACACACACTCAATTGAGCATCGAAAGATAGTACATTTCGGCTTCAGATATAGAAGTAATTGTATAGTTTCGGCTGCTCAACAACGTCTAAAATGAGGTTATCCGAAGGCGCTACGGAATCGCGTCGATTGAGGGCAAGATGAGGGAATGGCGGTTCAGATGGTTTGGACGTGTTGAGGGTCAACAACGATACCGTCGCGAAACTGCCTTCGCACTAGAAGCCACCAGAAAACGACCGAGAGACACCCTGCACAAATATCTCTGTAAAACCAAGCCTGTGATCGTGTCGAATGGAGACAATAATCTATCATTGCGGACCACGCCGCTCATAGCTCAGGATTAACGCATAAAAAAAGAAGAAAAGTATAGTTTCGGCTTCAGACAGGCAGATACCAAATCAAGCAAAATCCTGTTACATATTTCATCCGAGAGTTCCCAAAATATGCTCTTGATTTTTTTGTCATTATTGAATTGAAGAATTTTTTTTATTGTTTTGTTTTGGCCATTTATTGCCAATATTCATGAGCAGAGGAGAAATATAATGAAGTTGAAACGTAAAATAAAGAAAATAATATATAAAACCAGCAGGGCTACCCAGCGTTGCCCGGGGGCATGTAAAAAGAAATGGAAGAGTTTGAGGAAGACGCAGTCGTAATTAACAAAACGTTATTCTTCAATAAAATCTGAAATGTACTGAGATTAAGTTTTAAAAGCCTTTGCAATATGAGTTTAAGTAAAAAAAAAAAAAAAAAAAGAAAAGCGATAATTTAATATTTGGTCTGGTGTAAACAGAAAACGTTATTCTTCGGAAAACGAAACCCTATACAGGTACGAAAGAAATTGTTTTTCAACCGCTTTTGCAATATGAGTGTACGTAAAAAATAATGCATATGTTTGTTCGCAGAAGGTCACTAAAAAGTAAATGTTGTTTTAGTGGGATTTAAGCTCATAGCGGAAATTTTGTTTTTGTTTTTGTTTTCAAGAAATTGTGTTTTCAAAATGAGTGCAAGAAAAAATTATTAGTTTTTTCATGGAAAGTCGCTTAAGAAAATGAAAAAAAACTTATTCTTCGTAAAAATCGAAACGTAATGAGTCAAAGTAAAAACTAAAATGTATTGTAAGAGCTTTTACAACATGAGTTTAAGTAAAAAAGAAACTGTTGGTCAATATTTGGTCTGATGAAAAAGAAAACGTTATTATTTGGAAAACTAAACAGTATGAAGTACGAAAGAAAACGATGCCTTTGCAATGTGAGTGTAAATAAAAAACAAATAATGTATAAATTTGTTCGCGTAAAGTCGCTAAAAAGTATATATTTGTTTGTAATTCTTTTGTGATTTACGCTAATAGCGACATATGTGCTTTCATTTCTAAAAAAGTGTCTGTTAACCGCATTTGCAATATGAGCGTTTGTTCGCGTAAACTTTCTGAAAATTAAATGTTAGTCTGTTGCTCTGGTGGGATTCAAGCTAATAGCGAACATTCAGTTTTTTGTTTAAAAGAAAAATGAACAACAAAATGTTAGCCGTTGAAAAGTAAATATTAATTTATTGGCCAGGTGGGATTTAAGATAACGGCGGTTTTATTGTTCTTAAAAATCGTATTTTTGTTGTGAATGAATGTCTATATGTGTTACAAAAAGACAATATCTTTTACGGTGACGACGTTAAATACTAAAGAATTAACTTACCATGGGAAAGAAGTTCATGTCTCGATTGCCACCACACTTGACAACAGTCGTGTATATTATTTCACTCAAAACAAGTTTAATTTGTTGTTCTAGGGAAAATTATGTTACTTACTATTAAGATAGATAAGTAATTTTAATAAATAAGTAGATTACTGTGTATTCTAAACAAATATAGCAAAGTAGAAAGTATTTTATATTAATTTCATAAGCGGCTGGTGTTGTTCAGGCCGTAAACGAAACTTCATGAGTGGTAGTAAAATGTACATTTTTAAGAGTCTTTGCAATATCATTTTCTTTGACGTGGTGAAATAGGAAACGTTATTAATTGGAATACTAAACTGTATGGAGGTACGAACGAAATTCTCTTTCAGCTGCCTTAACAATAATTAGTTGTTCTGATGAAATTTATTTTATTTCCTATTAAGATACATAAGTACTAACTAAATAGTTTACTGAATATTATAAACAAAGTTAGCAATATAAAAATTTATTTTTAGTAATAGCATAAGTGGCTGATGCTGTTTACGCCATAAACGAAAAATGCCTCCATTCTAAAAATCTTTTAGCCGGAATAAATAGTTTTTAGAAAAACTGAAGCAAAAAATATTATTTTGTTATAAAAAAACATGGTGAAAGAAAGTAAAAATACCAATTGGCTGCGAAATATACTGACTTCATTTTATATATTAGATTAGAAAAGGAATGGTGGGAAATAAAAAGTAGGGGAGGAGTAAGAAGAACGTATAACTGGAATAAGAGAGAGGGAAAGAGTGGAATAAGCGTAGAGGACGATCAGTAGAAGCCGACAATAAGAATACAGCAAAGCAGAAAAGAAGAAAATGGGGTAATTAAAAGTGAGAGAGGAACGGGGCTAGGCAGATAGAGGAAAGAGAGAAAAGAAAAAGATGAAGTAATAAAAAAGAAGAAAAGAAGTCACGAAAAAAAAAGAAAAAAAGAGGACAACTAGAAGAGAAAAGAAGGAACAAGACCAAAAGAAAACGAAGAATGAAAAAAAAATGAAAATGAAGAAAGACGATGAAGATTTTTAAAAAACAACAAGAATAAAAAGAGAGGGCAGAAAAGTAATAGGAACAATAAGAAAATACGAAAAAAAAGAACAAGAAAAGAGAGAACAAATGAAAAAGACAGAACAAATGAAAAAGAAAGAAAAAATGAAAAAGAGAGAACAAATGAAAAAGAGAGAACAAATGAAAAAGAAAGAACAAATGAAAAAGAAAGAAAAAATGAAAAAGAAAGAACAAATGAGAAAAAGAGAACAAATGAAAAAGAGAGAACAAATGAAAAAGACAGAACAAATGAAAAAGACAGAACAAATGAAAAAGACAGAACAAATGAAAAAGAAAGAACAAATGAAAAAGAAAGAAAAAATGAAAAAGAAAGAACAAATGAGAAAAAGAGAACAAATGAAAAAGAGAGAACAAATGAAAAAGACAGAACAAATGAAAAAGACAGAACAAATGAAAAAGAAAGAACAAATGAAAAAGAGAGAACAAATGAAAAAGTAAGAAAAAATGAAAAAGAAAGAACAAATGAAAAAGAGAGAACAAATGAAAAAGACAGAACAAATGAAAAAGACAGAACAAATTAAAAAGACAGAACAAATGAAAAAGAAAGAACAAATGAAAAAGAAAGAAAAAATGAAAAAGAAAGAACAAATGAGAAAGAGAGAACAAATGAAAAAGAGAGAATAAATGAAAAAGAGAGAACAAATGAAAAAGAAAGGAGAATGAAAAAGAAAGGAGAATGAAAAAGACAGAACAAATGAAAAAGAAAGAAAAAATGAAAAAGAAAGAACAAATGAAAAAGACAGAACAAATGAAAAAGAAAGAAAAAATGAAAAAGAAAGAAAAAATGAAAAAGAAAGAACAAATGAAAAAGACAGAACAAATGAAAAAGACAGAACAAATGAAAAAGAAAGAACAAATGAAAAAGAAAGAACAAATGAAAAAGAAAGAAAAAATGAAAAAGAGAGAATAAATGAAAAAGAAAGAACAAATGAAAAAGAAAGAAAAAATGAAAAAGAAAGAAAAAATGAAAAAGAAAGAACAAATGAGAAAAAGAGAACAAATGAAAAAGAGAGAACAAATGAAAAAGACAGAACAAATGAAAAAGACAGAACAAATGAAAAAGAAAGAACAAATGAAAAAGAGAGAACAAATGAAAAAGTAAGAAAAAATGAAAAAGAAAGAACAAATGAAAAAGAGAGAACAAATGAAAAAGACAGAACAAATGAAAAAGACAGAACAAATTAAAAAGACAGAACAAATGAAAAAGAAAGAACAAATGAAAAAGAAAGAAAAAATGAAAAAGAAAGAACAAATGAGAAAGAGAGAACAAATGAAAAAGAGAGAATAAATGAAAAAGAGAGAACAAATGAAAAAGAAAGGAGAATGAAAAAGAAAGGAGAATGAAAAAGACAGAACAAATGAAAAAGAAAGAAAAAATGAAAAAGAAAGAACAAATGAAAAAGACAGAACAAATGAAAAAGAAAGAAAAAATGAAAAAGAAAGAAAAAATGAAAAAGAAAGAACAAATGAAAAAGACAGAACAAATGAAAAAGACAGAACAAATGAAAAAGAAAGAACAAATGAAAAAGAAAGAACAAATGAAAAAGAAAGAAAAAATGAAAAAGAGAGAATAAATGAAAAAGAAAGAACAAATGAAAAAGAAAGAAAAAATGAAAAAGAAAGAAAAAATGAAAAAGAAAGAACAAATGAGAAAAAGAGAACAAATGAAAAAGAGAGAACAAATGAAAAAGACAGAACAAATGAAAAAGACAGAACAAATGAAAAAGAAAGAACAAATGAAAAAGAGAGAACAAATGAAAAAGTAAGAAAAAATGAAAAAGAAAGAACAAATGAAAAAGAGAGAACAAATGAAAAAGACAGAACAAATGAAAAAGACAGAACAAATTAAAAAGACAGAACAAATGAAAAAGAAAGAACAAATGAAAAAGAAAGAAAAAATGAAAAAGAAAGAACAAATGAGAAAGAGAGAACAAATGAAAAAGAGAGAATAAATGAAAAAGAGAGAACAAATGAAAAAGAAAGGAGAATGAAAAAGAAAGGAGAATGAAAAAGACAGAACAAATGAAAAAGAAAGAAAAAATGAAAAAGAAAGAACAAATGAAAAAGACAGAACAAATGAAAAAGAAAGAAAAAATGAAAAAGAAAGAAAAAATGAAAAAGAAAGAACAAATGAAAAAGACAGAACAAATGAAAAAGACAGAACAAATGAAAAAGAAAGAACAAATGAAAAAGAAAGAACAAATGAAAAAGAAAGAAAAAATGAAAAAGAGAGAATAAATGAAAAAGACAGAACAAATGAAGAAGAAAGACCAAATGAAAAAGAAAGAAAAAATGAAAAAGAAAGAACAAATGAGAAAGAGAGAACAAATGAAAAAGAGAGAATAAATGAAAAAGAGAGAACAAATGAAAAAGAAAGAACAAATGAAAAAGAAAGAAAAAATGAAAAAGAAAGGAGAATTAAGAAGAAAGGAGGATGACACAGAAAGAACAAATGAAAAAGAGAGAACAAATGAAAAAGACAGAACAAATGAAAAAGAAAGAAAAAATGAAAAAGAAAGAACAAATGAAAAAGACAGAACAAATGAAAAAGAAAGGAGAATGAAAAAGAAAAGAGAATGAAAAAGACATAACAAATGAAAAAGAAAGAAAAAATGAAAAAGAAAGAACAAATGAAAAAGACAGAACAAATGAAAAAGAAAGGAGAATGAAAAAGAAAGGAGAATTAAAAAGACAGAACAAATGAAAAAGAAAGAACAAATGAAAAAAGAAAGGAAAATGAAAAAAGAGGAAGAAGATAAAAAAAGAACAGCGAGAATAAAAAGAGAGGGCAGAAAAGCAATACGAACAATAAGAAAATACCAAAAATAAGAAAAGAGACAAAGAAACCGCAGAAGAAAGGAGAAACTCCTCGTCGTCTGAAATGAATTAGCAAAGAAATCCTTCACTCTATTTCCATGATACGTTTTCTTTCTTTTATTTCTTGATATACTTTTTTATTTCTTTTTTACTTTTTTAAAAACTCTTCTGTTTGAGACGTTTTTTTCTTACTTTTTTTTCACTTCACTGATGTAGACGTTATTTTATATGAATATTAATATTAGTGCAAACAATAGCGAAGCATAATTTCATCTGTCATTTTGACGAAAGGTGTACCCTTATATATATATATATATATATATATATATATATATATATATATATATATATATATATATATATATATTACAGGTCAGAAGGACATTTTTTAATTTAAAAAAAAGAGTTAGTAAAACATTAATCTTGTTTTTTAAGGAAAGTGGGGTCTGATCAATTCTGCTGAGAAGCCATGAGATAAAATACTGTTTTTAAATTCCCGAAACTGTTGTTCATTGTAAACAACTGATGATCCCTTAAATAATGTTAAGATTAGCGTAAATTCTTGGATGCAAACTTATATAGTGACTGTAAAAAGTAAATTGACTTACAAGCAAAGTAATTTCCCAACGAACGACTAACGGTGGTTTTCTGTTGTTTTTTTTTTTCATATACTTTTAATGGTAAAAAAATTCCAATATATGTATATATATATATATATATATATATATATATATATATATATATATATATATATGATTGAGACCCTGATTAATAGCACTGCTTTTAGGCAAAATTTGCGTATATTCATGAATATAGTCTTCATCTCTGGTCATATACTGATTCCAAGGCTTCTCTAACAATTCGTGCCTTTTTGTAGAACGATTTTTCTTTGTCCTCAAAATATGCTCCAGTTTCCGATATCACTTCTTCATTGGAGCCAAATCTCTTTCCCTGGGATATTCTTTTGAGGTCTTCAAATAGCCAGTAGTCGCTGGAGGTCAGATTTGGAGAATTAAGTGAGTGCGGAAGCAATTTGCAGTGCAATTCATGTAGTTTGGCCTCTCAACGCACTAATAATGCACTAATAAGGCACTAATAATGCACTAATAATGCTATATAATATTCACTGATAAGGCACTAATAATGCACTAATAAGGCACTAATAAGGCACTAATAATGCACTAATAATGCTATATAATATTCACTAATAACGCACTAATTAACGCACTAATAACGCACTAATAACGCTATATAATATTCACTATTGAAGGTTCTTGCCTGCTGATGTTTGCGTCTTTTGTCACTTTAGACGGCTTTCAATTGCTGCTGGCAACTCAGTTAACTGTCGAGTCGATTCAGGAGTAAAAGTATGCATCCATGTTTCATCCATTGTTACTTATTAGCGCAGAAAATTATTTTTGTTGCGTTGAAACAGTTGCAACGAACGCTCAATTTACAATCGGCAAAAAACGTATTTGTGGACTTTTTAATGTTTTTCGGGACAACTGCCGAATTTATCCGACCTGAACGTTCATCCTAAATTTATACCCAGTATAAAGTTTGTATACCATTTCTTAACAGCTGTTTCCGGCGAATCAGAGTCCGATTAACACTTATCAAGCCATTGCTGTGCTTGAACAGCATTTTTCCCATCAGAAACACACGCAATTCAGATGTTTCCATTGTTTTGAAAATTTGCAAGAGTAGCCAGTTCACTTAAATGACTGTAATTTGTAAACTAATAATCTGATTAGGCTCCGATTGCAATTTGAAGGTTAGTACTTTATTTAAAAATAATGATACGGATTTTTAGTGGCGTCATCTATACACCAGGCCCGGGCCACTAATAACAATCTATATCATATTTATGAATTACTAACCTTATTAAAAGTATTAAAATTAGTTTTCCTTATTCAGTCTTAGAAATTATTGATCGATACATGTATATGCATGCATGGGGTCTATCTATCTATCTATCTATCTATCTATATATATATATATATATATAGAGAGAGAGAGAGAGAGAGAGAGATAGATAGATAGATAGATAGATAGATAGATAGATAGATAGATAGATAGATAGATAGATAGATAGATAGATAGATAGATAAACTATTTTGTCGGAGATTTATCCCTTAAATCTTTGAAACATACTTTTCATATATATATATATATATATATATATATATATATATATATATATATATATATGTGTGTGTGTGTGTGTGTGTGTGTGTGTGTGTGTGTGTGTGTGTGTGTGTGTGTGTGTGTATTACATGCATACATAAACGTGAGTCGATCGATAATTTCTAAGAATGAATACGAAAAAGTAAAGTTATAATCTGTGAACAGATTTTATTTTAATTCGCACTCAATGCTACAGCAGAATGCCGCATTTGTTTTAATGTTTCACTTTTGTTTAGTTCAGATGGCGCCGTTTTGATAAATGGATCACGTGTAATATTGCAGCATCATGAAATTCTATTATTTGCTTGCGAAAAACTGCAGATGAAACGAAAACAGACATGAACACTGTGTTTACTAGGAAGTGTATTCCTCTAAATGGAAAATCAGAATAAATCTCGGATGAAAAAGTTATCAACGGTCACAACACGTGATTTAGCTGATATTTGGAATATCAGTTATGGCTTGACTTATTTGATGATATCTCAAATGGGATGTAGGAAACTCTACAGCAGATTCGACGAAGTTCATGTTCCCAACGATTTAAAAAAAAACAAAAAAACTCGTTTTTAATCTGTGCGATCAAACATGGTTCTCCTGGGTGAGTTTGGTACGCTTTTTTGGTAAATTGTATTTTTACACAGACAAAACCACCCCATAAAAATACTTATGTCAAACTCGGGAATTAATACATTATTGCGCTCTGAACCCTTTACTTAATCCCCGGGACAGATTGTTCTCGTTCCGTCAACCATAACCGGATCGAAGTCTTAATTATTTAAAAAATGTTTACTGATGTCTAAACCTTCAACTTCCAGAAAACTGTCACTTAAAACTGATTGTTAATCAACACCTTTATCCTTTGTGTAACATGCTTCTTAGTTGAAGGGACATAAGCGCAAGTCTCCAAACATGTAACTCTGGCTTCTGATTGATAATGCACCAATCGATTCTGCAGACATTCCACAAGAAACTATTGTAAAACGCGCCTTCACTCGTCAACTTTCCACACAGTCTTACCATTGCTCCAATTGAATTTTTGTTTATTTGATTGTGTGAAAAATCATTTGAGATGTCAGCATTTATAAACAATGGATGATTTGAGGAATTATTTATCTTCTCTTTAGGATTCATATTTCCTGATTGCTTTTGATGATTTGGTGAAACGTTGGAAGAAGCTTAGAGCAAAGGAACGCAGATCCATTGAAAATAATTCGTAACATTTTCCGCTGTTAGCATTGAGTTTAGGGAACAATAAAGTTTCTTTGAAAATTATGAATTCATTTTTTTATTATTGAGTAATACAAATTATTGACCGAAACACGTACACGAAAGATATATGTGAAAACGCATATATATATATGCATATATATATATACACATCTATATATATATATATATATATATATATATATATATATATATATATATATATATATATATATATATACACATCTATATTTATATGTATATAGATGTAATCAGTCAACAGAAAATCATAAGCGCACAAGTTGGAGAGGTATAATAATCTGAATAAAAACCGAGAATGAAGAAAAAATAAATAAATGTGAACTTACAATTTTGTTGCGAATCAATTGGACGATTTTAGAAGCAACGTAAATCCCAATTTCAGTTTTTGTTTTTGTTTTTTTGGGGGGATAGTCTGTATGAAATTTTCGGGAACCATTCCCTTCTTCAAGCATTCTATGAATTGTGCACAGCGAACTAAAATCAATATTATTTGCTTATTATTTCACAAACCGGCCACCAGGGGTCGCTTCTCAAGGTCATATATGGGGGTTCTTGTTGTCTGTTTTATTTCCGGTACACATATCAACAAGGAAAAGAAAGAAAGGAAATAAGAAAAGAGGGAGTTCTTAAGTTAAAACTCTCTGCTCGGTGTGTGTGAGGAAGTGTTCTTTTTGAACGCCGGTGGCTGGTCTGTCGCACACACATCCGAAAGGAGGAGGAAAGAAAGAACCAGAACATGAATGGAAAGAAAAGAAAAAAGAGAAACTATATATATATATATATATATATATATATATATATATATATATATAGTCTAAAGAAGCTTTGAGTCATTTAAAAAAAAATTAAAAATTTTAAGAAGTTTAAATTCCCAGAAAAACTAACTAAATCCAAGATATTGCAGACTTAACATTCGTTGGAAAATTCATAAATGAAAAAATATAAGTAAATAAAAAAAAATAAAAAAGGGGGGGTTAATTATCTAAGACTGAAACAAAAACAGGAGACCTTAAGTGTCTAATATTAACACGGGGATCATCAGTTGTTTACCATGTAACTGTTTCGGAGATTTCAAAACAGGACAGTTATAATATTCATGGCTCTCCAATGGTACTGATTATATATATATATAAATAAATGAATAAATAGCGAAAGATTTTGTCATCTATCCTACCTATATTAACATCAAAACCGGTTACGCTTATGTAATTCTATGATACAACATAGACTCTTGAAATACCGTATACATATGAAACAGCAAATACTCTCAAACACATTGAGGTCTCCTTAATTTGTAAATTTATTTTATAAAACAACTTCTAAAACATAATATTCTGTAATATACAGTTGTAATTTTGTATTGTCATATTTTTTATATGTATGCAATATTTTCGTTGATAGTAAAACGTCTGAAGGTCGCTGGGAGGCTGGGAATAGAACACACTCTAAAACTTTCGATGTTTATAACGATAAATAGGATTTACTTATCTCTCATTTCATACGGCTATCACGGGGACCGCATCGATTCGTGTGTTGGATCTTGAGAGTCAATGGTGACTGAGATTTTATAAATAGCCACACTGATGATTCTTGTTGAAGATGAAAATATATGGATGTGGATATTAAAGATAATATTTATTAAAAATAATAAATAATTATACTAGCAAAATATGATCCGTTTGGTTGCATATTTATTCTAGTATACATAACGAACGAACATATGATACACTGGCCCCAAAAGAGGAAGTAATGCTTGGGAATATGCTATCATTACTAATGAATATATACTAAACTACCTCCAAAGGAGAGGATACTGCCTGGAAGGAGGGTCTCATGACAACAAAACAAATACTACACGGAACTCCTAAAACGAGGAGGTAATACAGGGGAGTATGGTATCCTGACAACAGATACTACACTACCCCTCCCCCACAAAAAGAAGGAGATAACCCTTTGAAAAGTGGTCTCATAACCACAGAACGGATACTACACTACCTCTAACAAGGCGGTAATGCATAGGGGAATTGTATAATTATAACAATAATACATGTACTATATATATATATATATATATATATATATATATATATATATATATATATATATATAGTACATGTATTATTGTTGTTTCCTTAAGAAAATGGCGCGAATATGTAATTGAATATGAATTTTTCCTGGTTATGGATACACCCATCCCATCCCAACCTGTAATACACTCAAAATAAAGAAGTTTCTTATTTCTAATTTCATTTTTTCTAAAGGTCTGAAGAAGCTGGCTCTCCCGAGTTTGTATAAATAAAAATGTATACTATATATATATATATATATATATATATATATATATATATATATATATATATATATATATATATATATATATATAATACAATATATTAAATATCAATACTTTACTTTCTCCTCTCTATATCTTATTTTCCTCCTTTCCTCCTACATCATTCCCTTATGCGACTTTAATATTCTACCCTTTCTGTCTCCTGCTTCAATAACTACTTATCTTACCTTAATAAGCATGGCGCATGCTTCTACCTCCTCCCTCATTGTTTAAATAACTCCGACCGCTACCAAATTTCCCCACAACACACACCTTCCACAGTTAACTTATTTTCTTCCACTGCTACCATCTTTTGTAACCCATAATTTATCTTTTCATAAGCGACTATTTGGGATTACATCACACACGCTCTCTCCTCCTCTTTAATTATCTTAAGAACTCCGACCGCTACCATGTTTTCACTCCACACTTTCCACAGTTAACTCAACTTCTTCCATTGCTACCATATAGTAGCTCATTGCTACCATTTGTAGCTCATAATTTATATTTTCATAAGCGGTCTTTGGAGCTTTACTCCTCCTATTGCTAACGTTTTAAATATGTGTAACTGGGTGTCATTTCGTTAGACGAATCATCCCGAGGAAGTCTTGAAATAAAGACGAAACGTTGATGAATACATAAAAAATATTTTTAACTTTTCTTTTTGCATTTTCGATCACGTTAGAATATTATCTCCAGTTTCATCACACACACAGATATATATATATATATATATATATATATATATATATATATATATATATATATATATATATATATATATATATATATATATATATATATATATATATATATATATATATATATATATATAAGAGGGTAGTGCAGTATTAGTGCAGTTCCAACGAGAGGAAAATATATATGTAAAGGAGTGTTCAACACTCTTTCAAATCGAAAGACATTTCTTCAAATGGATTTACATATCTGATGAAAGCGGACCACCAAAATAATAAATAAATGTTGAAAAAACATTTTACAAATGTTGATAGCTTGACTCCTTTATATATATATATATATATATATATATATATATATATATATATATATATATATATATATATATATATATATATATGTGTGTGTGTGTGCTTATTTTTATTTACACAGACATGTACAAAATCTGCGACACTGGCTTGTCGATGTTATCGATCAACAGCTGTTGTAAACTGAGATCTTATCAAACAAAGTTTAAATCCGATCTTAACCTTAGATCATATTTTGAAAGCTCTATTTGATATTGAGCACTTTTTATAAACCCGGTTGAAATTCTTTGGATTACTATCCTGTGGATGTTTACCTTGCCTGGATTATATGTATGTATATATATATATATATATATATATATATATATATATATATATATATATATATATACATATATATATATATATGTATATATATATATATATATGTATATATATATATATATATATATATATATGTATATGTATATATATATATATATATATATATGTATATGTATATATATATATATATGTATATATATATATATATATATATATATGTATATGTATATATATATATATATGTATATATATGTATATATATATATATATATATATATATATATATATATATATATATATATGAATATTATAACTGTCCTGTTTTTAAATCTCCGAAACAGTTACAATATAACTGAGTTACATGGTAAACAGCTGATGATCCCCGTGTTAATATTAGACGCTTAAGGTCTCCTGTTTTTGTTTCACTGTTAGATACTTAACCCCCCCTTTATTTTATTCTTTTATTTTTATTTTATTTACTTATATTTTTTTTTTATCTATCTATAACTTTTCCAACAAATGTTAAGTCTGTAATATCTTGGATTTAGTTAGTTTCTCTGGGAATTTAAACTGCATTTTACCTTTTTTTTTTAAATGACTATATATATATATATATATATATATATATATATATATATATATATATATATATATATATATATATTCATTTTTTACGCTTAGTAAAGAACAAGAGATATGTACAATCAATTTAAGCGATAAATACTTTTAACACTAATAATTACACTTTCTCCTTATTTGTACCTTAAACTAAACGGAACTTCCATGATCGAAGTTTCTCTCCTAGAACTACCCGTCTGTGGAATACAATACCACGGAGCTGTTTCCCGTCTGACTACAAAATTGTCATTTTCAAGTCCAATGTAAACAAATTCTTATAAAGAATATTAAATAATCAAATTCTGCCCCTTTACAACCGTCGTTCCCGCTCTTCACGGTGTTGTCTCACCGTCCACCTGACAAACACATTAACCCTTCTTATCCTCGAGTGGCCTTTGGGCCTTGATAAGCGGTGACTCATAAGTAAAAAAAAACGGCGAACAAAAATACTATTTCAAATTTGAGCGTAACAGATTGTTGAAAATGCTGACTCAACCTTAAGCGTGACAAACCAACAAACATGCTATTCAAACATGAGAGTGACTAACGGACAAAATTGATATTTCAAACTAAAACGGGGCAAGCCGAGACTGACAAGGTATGAAAAAAATAATAATTCGAAAGTTACGATATTTTTTTCTTAAGAGAGTAGAAAGTGACTAACTTGGGTTTACTTTCGGCACCCTCGTGACTCTTGCTTCTCTTATTTTGTACTTTAGTCCTCACATTCAATGAACGATGTTTCTGGCAAAGGAGGAAGAATTGCTGTTTTCTGGGTTGGAATTTATCCATCTAACACTTATTGTTACCTTGAAAGTAGTATTTTTCTTTTTTAGCTCCTTATATTAAGTGGAAAAAAACAAATAAATATTTCCCGTACTAATACTGAAGACACTTTTATCTAATACTAGCAGCTCTATCCGACGTTGCCCAGTGCCATAAAAATAGAAGAGGTTAAAAAGTTTGCGTAACATTTGTATATCAAACATTTATCTCTCTTTACCTATCTTAATCTATCTATCTCTCTTTCCCCTTCCCGTTCTTCTACATCCCTCTCCTCCACCCCTCTTTCACCTCCGCCGAGCCCATTCCTATTGTTTTAAAAAATAATAATAATGTAAGTCATCCACCTGAGCTTTCAGTTTTAAAGTTATTGCTCCCGAGCAACATCGAGTTTCTTCTCCACCCACTTCCTAAAAAATATAATGAAACTTATATTTGTTTTAATTTATTCCCGGGCAACGCCGAGTTTCTTATCTTCCCCTTAATAATATAATGAAACCTATATTTATTTTAGTGTATTCTCGGACAACACTGAGTTTCTTGTCTTCCCATTCTCCATCAAGTATATACCGCATTGAATATGTACTACTGTATTATTGCGCACATTCTCTCTAGAATATTGAACACTGACTCCCGAGCAATGCGGCGTTTAAAAACACCTGCTCTATGTACGACTCCCCGGCAACGCAGAGTAAACACATGTGCTCCATCTATGATATTGAGCACTTTGGATTAATTTATACCATTTACCAAATATGATACTGTATTATTAGTATTATGAGTCCCGGGCAACACCGAGTTAACAAAAGACAAAAGAATATTTCTCTCGTGTAACGCTGCGTTAAACACACCTGTTCTATCTGAGATGTTGAGCACTTTTGGATTACTATATACCACTTACCAAATGTAAAACTGTTATCTTACATCTATTGCTCCCGTTAAGAGCGCTACTGAAACTACGCAGATAAAACTAAAGATGCCTCCAGAGCACTACTAAAACCACCCGTTCCAAGTTTCTCCCCCCCCCCCATTTCTTAGTCCGAAGAGGAGCTTAAGAATCATTACCTAATTTTGAAAGAAAATTCCGAGCGGAAAGAATACATTGATATTACAGTGTTTTCTTTCCATAGCTAAAAAATGGGTGTGCACTTACAGATACCATTATCTTCCCTGGTTAATTTTACATGAGAATACACGTTCAGATTTTATGTAAATTCTCTAACCTTTTTTCCATAGGGCACACACAAATACACACACACACACATGCACACAGACATTGAGTTTTATATATAGATATTAAATTATTTTGTCGGATTTTCAGAAGTTTGTCATCGATAGCTTCTGTCCTATAAAATCTATATTCCATTCTGATTAGCCAGCGTTCTTTCTTATTGTTGGACCATGTTCTTTGCTATTAAAATATATTTCGTTGCAGATTTTTTTCTGAAAATACTTATTCCAGTTTAGAACATTGTTAGGCTAGAGTCATTTGTCGCTGATCACCTTCGCATCATTGCCTGCTTGTTATTAAAAAAATTAAATCTACTTTTATCATCTATAAACGCTTTAAAAATAAAAAATGCGTTACATAAATATTAAACTATTCATTTTTAGAAATTATGTTTACATAATGCTAGGTGAAAAAAGTATTTTTATTTAATTACATAGGCAGCACCGCAAGTCAATCATACACCTATATGAATAATCGCTTCATCGTATGGTAAGTCTAATATATACTTTTCATTGATTTATTAAATATTTTTATATTATTTATTCTTTCGTGAATAGCAAATTTATTTTGCAACTTAATATACCTTATTAAACAGTATTTACTTATTATTCTATCGTGTTTATGTTTTAAACAATTCATTATATTTAAATGCGCTGACATATTCTTAATTCTGTGATTTCAGGTCGGCATAAACACGTTCTTTTCCCCATGATTTAATAGTATAACAAAACAAGTGCTACTATTACAACTCGACCAGAAAGCAATACTGTTGCTGATATTACCAGAAATGTGGCATGACCGGCTTCCGTGTTAACTTCAATGATATTAAGTCGGTATAAATAGTTATTTTTCCCGTAATGTAATACCCTAATAAATTAAAACTTTGTGAGCTAAATTGTCCACGAACTTCAACCATTTAATTACTTTTTAATTATATACAAAGTCACGTGAAAACAATTCGACATTTGTATTTGAACTCCGGGTGGGAAGAGTCAGTAACATATAAAAAATATATTTAGAAAAATAAATATTTCTCACCGTGGACAACACAATAATTAAAAAAAAAAAACGACAGATAAGCAAACTAAAACAAA
>OY744530.1:8722490-8739990 GCA_963556195.1 Sepiola atlantica
AAGAATATGCCCGAACCGAACAACGTTACCCAACTACAAAGCTTCCTGGGTCTCGCAAACTATTACGAAAAATTCATTCCCAGTATGCACAAATTGCGAGCCCCCTTAAATGAGTTACTTAAGAAAGATAGTAAATGGGGATGGTCCGCCGACTGTCAATCTGCATTTGACAACCTAAAAACGAAGTTAACTTCAGAATTATTTCTTACTCATTTTAATCCAGAGCTAAAAACTATTGTTGCAAGTGACGCCACCTCCTATGGCATTGGGGCGTGCATTTTGCATAAAATGCCGGATGGCTCGATGACACCCATCGCGCACGCTTTAAGAACTTTACTTTCTGCAGAGAAAAATTACTCTCAGATTGAAAAAGAAGCGTTGGGTATTGTGTTCGCAATGACCAAATTTCACATTAAAACATGTTTCCTTCTTCATATTATCCTACAAACAGACCATGAGCCACTTATCACCATCTTTGGATAAAAAAAGGCTTGCCAACCTACACAGCAAACCGCCTACAGAGATGGGGTATAATTCTGTTAAATTATCACTTTGAGATGGAATTTTTACCGTCAAAAAGACTAGGACACGCAGATGGTTTATCGCGGCTAATCCCAAAGTACACGGAACCGCTCGAGGATACAGTTATAGCATCCCTTCGGTCTGAATATGACTATAGTAAAGTACTGTGTAACACAATAAAAGAGCTGCCAGTCACACTTGGCGATATACAAAAAGAGGCAAGAGAAGATAATTTTATTATCGAAATTAAAAATAAATTACAAACAGACGATGAGCAAACGGCAGAAGCTTTTTCAGTCTGTTGCGACACATTATTATACCGGGAGCGAGTAGTAATCTCAGCTACGCTAAAAAAATCCTGAAGGATTTCCATAAGGGGCATCCCGGAGCGACACGCATGAAGAGCCTGATGAGATCTTATGTGTATTAGAAAAACATGGACAGGGACATAGAGACGAAGGTGAAGCCCTGTGCGAGCTGCGCGTCGTCAGCGAAAGCACCACCTATTCAGTACTGTCCATGGCCAAAGGCAGAGCAACCATGGTCCCGGATTCACATAGATTTTGCGGGGCCATTGGAAGGCTTCTACTATTTAATTATAGTCGACAGCTACTCAAAATAGCCAAAAGTTGTTAGATGTAAAAAACCCACAACGGATGTCACGATATCCGCGTTGCATGAACTGTTTGCCCGATTCGGAGTGGTGGACATTGTTGTATCGGACAACGGTACACAATTTACTTCACGAGAGTTCAAAGAATTTTGTGAAGACTTTCAAATTAAACATATCACTACTCCGACTTACCATCCGAGGTCAAACGGACAGGCAGAAAAATTTGTTGATACCTTGAAGAGAGCGTTGAAAAAGTCGACGGGCACGCCGAGAGAAAAGGCACTCCAGCAGTTCCTTCAAGTGTATAGAATTACACCCAACGAGAACACACCAGCCCAGGTACCACCGGCGGAAGTAATGTTTGGAAGAAAAATAAAGTCGGTATTCGACAAACTTTTACCAAAACAGGTAGAATCGACCAACATTACGGCACCAAAGAAGAGTTACGAGGATGGAGAGAAGGTGTTCTTCCAGGAACACCATGGAAACAAAACCGTGTGAGAAGTGGGAAAGGTACAAAAAAGATTGGGGCGGATGGTGTACATTGTAGAGGGTCAGAGAGGCACCTGAAAAAACACATTAACCAAATGCGTCGTCGCATGTCGGACGACCCAGGGGAAGGCTCATCGGATCAGAGTGAGACCATCATGGAAGATCTATACGACGCATTTGAGCTGCCAACACCAAAAACGCCTCCGGAACAGAGACGTTCATCAAGAAAACGTAAATTAACCGGGAGTTTCGAGGTGAATCCTAGGAAAAAGATATACCTTGAGATTCCGGGGAAATGAGTTTCAGAAGGGGATCCTGTGGGTGACCTACCTACCCTTTAATAATAACTAAATGATAGCAACCGGCTACCATAAATACCGGTTTTGCCGGGAGAACATTTGGAGGCACATTTAGGCACTAGCACTGCCAACACTGACTTGTGTATAATTTCTCTGTTCAATACAATTCGTTATTATTATCTCTAAACCTGTTGTTCTTTTATTTCATTGTTGGTACCCCTAAACGGGTCCACAACAATTAGGTTAACAAATTAATGGATAACTTTAAATATAAAACCCACTGCAATTCATGATTGAGCGAGATTCTACCTAATTGTTAAAAAATAAATATAAGGTCTTCGGTAAAGTGCTATAATAATATATGCCTCACTCCCACTATTTTTACGCTGATGAAGATGAATTTATAATTTTTAAATTAATTGTTTTATGTTTGTATTGATGTGCTCCTTCGTGCATCTAATCGATATATCTAGTTTAGAATTGTTTGTAATATGAGTTTTGACAGCTATCTCTTAATTTATAATATTTACATTATGGGTTTACAGAAGTTTGTTGTGTGGATCTTTTATTATTAATGATATGAGAGAGAGAAAGAGAGACAGAGAGACAGAGAGAGAGGGGGAGGGAGAGACAAAGAGATCAACATATAGACGAATAGACCGTTTATCTTGCTACACTTAGCTACATTGTACGCGGCCGCCCCACCCTCGCTGGGTTTCTAACAACAGCGATGACACTTCCGCTTGCTTCAATTGTCAGTCAGAAACAGAGCGATATTCACATGGTTTAATCAACTTCCACTTGTAGGTTAACTTTGACTTTAGAGTCTCACTCAAACCCTTTCTACCCGAGCACTCCCTTCGCTAGCTAACACGAATTCGTTTACAAATACAGGAAATGGTAAACGCCATACGACATTTCAACCATGTGTATTGAAACGGGAGAATAAAACAAAGTTTTCTTTGGAAAAAAACATTCTAGATTTCCTTTAAAAACACTTTATTCACAAAGAATTTTTCTCCCCATCTCGAAATAACAATTTTCATGGAATACTAAATATCATAATAACGTACGTAAAAGGAAAAAAATGAATATATAAATTAAAGGAATGCGGATGCATTTAAAATTGTTTTTCAACTTGATTGTGGGTAATATATACACACTGATGAAGCCTTTTTCGAAAGTGATTATGATATTTTTGTACATCATGAAAATGGATATTTTCAAGATGGACAGAAGCGATTGTTAAATTGTTTGTAAACAAAATGTTGTTTTTCAAGGAAATCCGGAATGGTTTCGGAATAACTATCATTATTTTAGATTAGATTATGAGCTGCTCAACTGGCATTATTCAGCTACAACATTAACTTTTGTGGAAACTTAAATAACTTAAATAACTTAAATAACTTAAATAAATAATTAAAAAAATAATAAATAATAAAGAACTTAAATAAATAATAAAGAATACTAAATAATAAAAAATAAAAAATAATAAAGAACTTAAAGAACTTAAAGAACTTAAAGAACTTAAAGAACTTAAATAAATAATAAAGAATAATAAATAATAAAGAACTTAAAGAACTTAAATAACTTAAAGAACTTGAATGAAAAATAAAGAATAATAAATAATAAAGAACGTAAATAAACTTAAATAACTTAAAGAACTTAAATAGATAATAATAAATAATAAAGAACTTAAATAAACTTAAATAACTTAAAGAACTTAAATAAATAATAAAGAATGATCAATTATAAAGGACGTAAATAAACTTAAATAACTTAAAGAACTTAAATAAATAATAAAGAATGATAAATAATAAAGAACTTAAAGAACTTAAAGAACTTAAATAAATAATAAATAATAAAAAATAATAAATAATAAAGAACGTAAATAAACTTAAATAACTTAATGAACTTAAATAAATAATAAATAATAATAAATAATAAAGAATTTAAAAAACTTAAATAACTTTAAGAACTTAAATAAATAATAAAAATAATAAATAATAAAGAACGTAAATAAACTTAAATAACTTAAAGAACTTAAATAAATAATAAAGAATAATAAATAATAAAGAATTTAAAAAACTTAAATAACTTTAAGAACTTAAATAAATAATAAAAATAATAAATAATAAAGAACGTAAATAAACTTAAATAACTTAAAGAACTTAAATAAATAATAAATAATAAAAAATAATAAATAATAAAGAACGTAAATAAACTTAAATAACTTAAAGAACTTAAATAAATAATAAAAAATAATAAATACTAAAGAACGTAAATAAACTTAAATAACTTAATATAACTTAAATAAATAATAAAGAATAATAAATAATAAAGAACTTAAAAAACTTAAATAACTTTAAGAACTTAAATAAATAATAAAAATAATAAATAATAAAGAACGTAAATAAGCTTAAATAACCTAAAGAACTTAAATAAATAATAAATAATAATAAATAATAGAAAACTTAAACAACTTAAAGAACTTAAATAAATGATAAATAATAATAAATAATAAAGAACTTAAAGAACTTAAATAAATAATAAAGAATAATAAATAATAAAAAAACTTAAACAACTTAAAGAACTTAAATAAATGATAAAAAATAATAAATAATAAAGAACTTAAACAAACTTAAATAATTTAAAGAACTTAAATAAATAATAAAGAATAATAAATAATAAAGAACTTAAAGAACTTAAAGAACTTGAATAAATAATAAAGAATAATAAAGAATAAAGAATAATAAATAATAAATGTGTGTGTGGGGGGGGGGGGTGACACCAACACAGATCTCTCTAGAGGATTTCTTACCTCTTACAGATTGAATAAAGAAAATGCGTTCAGTTACATTTTACCTAGCACTTTTGGCTACAAGTTTGAATTACCTACTAGACACCATCCTCGAGCATCTTCGGTCTTTCTGTACAAGGGTTTGGGGATTCTTTACCCTACGAGTAAACGATGATCAAATATTCAAAATAACATAGCATTCGAAGCCCAAATAGATCTTTTAGACGCGGCTACACACTCGCACATACGAGGAATGGCGCACCTTCTCCAAGTGATGTTGCCTCTAATAACAACACTTAGCTGGATACTCCACCAGACTAGATGAAGTCTTGTCCTGGAATCCGGTAAGACCAAGAAACCACAAGAAAGATATACTATAACATAGTTAAATCGTCAATTGGCGAGAGGAAAACTAATGGTCTTAACTTCTTTATTAACTCAACGTTTGACAGGTAAAGTAGAACTTTAATGGAATATTCGAATATCTATGTATATGAGATAGAGATCAAGTGTTGGCCCCAGGAAGGGGCCCTTTGGTTTGTGAGAACTTCGGCTGAAGTAAAATGAAACAAAAAGTAAATGTTAATTTTAATAATGTTAATATCAGCAATAATAATAATAATAATAATAATAATAATAATAATAATAATAATAATAATAATAATAATAATAATAATAATTTAAAAAAAAAGGAAAATAGACCTCCACTGGAAGAGTGGAGAATGCTGGGACCTTGCGGAGGCTTAGTGCCACCCAAATCCCAGAGAAAACCAATGGTCCTTACTAGCGAGAAATCAATGGTAAGAGGCTGTTGCGATATCGCAAAATTATGTGCGGTGATTTTCGAAAAGAGGTGAAGAATACTAGAAATCTGAGGAGGCTTGTTGTCACTCAGACTCCAGGAAGTACCACTGGTTGTTGTCGGCGAGCAATCACTGACGATGATTTGCGTGAGAACTCCTAGTGAGTACACATAATAATAATAGTAATAGTCGCTGTAATCCTGTAGAAAAAGGGGCGTATTCGACAGTATTGACTGTATTAGATAGTGAGAGAAATGGCGAATTCGTTTGATATAAATAAAAACTGTGGTGTCGTACATCAACAGTTGCTAGAATAAATCCACCCAAACGCAAAGTTAAGAAATAAACAATTACAATACATAGTATTTATAGTTCTTCTTTTTGTTTTAATTCAGTTCATTATCATTCTGCAACATTTCCCCCTTTATGATTTTTACTTCCTTCGTAAATAATACTTCAGTCTGTTTGGATTAATACCAACGTTGAAGATCGTTGCCTTTTCTGCTTTCTGTTCTGGTGGTATTTGAGGTTTCGGTACATCAATTAAAGCATAAATTACCTTTATACGTTCTTCTCTGCCATTATTTGATTCAGGTACTTCTTTTAAAGATGTCGATTAATGATGTATTTCGTTTTTTAATTTGTTATTTATTTCTGGATCTCTAAACGGTACTCTTATGTTGGGTCGAAAACTCGATTGTATATTATTTTTAATTCAATGTAGATTTTGCGTTGAGCACATTTCAAAACCTTCAGAAAAATTGTTAAGAAAAACTTATTTCAGTTCCCTTTTTAAATATTCTACAATATTTGTAGCTGTTTTTACGCTATTACTAAACGTATTTATTGGTAGGTTCCATAAATCAAATGATTTCATCCAGTCCGTTCCAAGATCGACCCATGACTAATGCTTTTAGTTTAACTGCTTTGTTCATCAATGATGCATTCGCATAAGAATTTAATTTGTTACCTGTTATTCGTCGGGCAAGTAAATAACATTGATAGGACAATTTTGTCATGTTAATTATTAACGTCAAGTTAATAATTAAACTATTTGTTTATATAAATGTATTTGATAGCATCAATAAGAAAGATTAATTTTGAAAGAAAATATTGTTTACTTTGTTGCTTTCTTTCGACTATGTGAATATATGAAATATCTCTTTCGTCAATTTTTGCATAATAGATGTATTATCCGTTGACATTCTTCTGCTATATTTTAATGTTAATTCATAATATTGTTTTTTTATTATTTTAATAGTAGAAGTGATCTTATTTCAGTGTTTCTCGGATACGTAAGATCTGGCACAAATATTAAACATTTGAACATATCTGGAGTAAGTTCACTGAGTTTAAATTTTTGGCTTTCTTTATTTATTACTCTTGAAAATGTAACATAATCTTCTGAATACTTGTCGGTTTAATTAAGGCATTGCCACCGTCTATTAAAAAGTGAAATACTTTCTCAAAAAGTCTTTGTTAATAGCGAAATGGCTTCCTTAAACGAAATATCTCCGGATTTGGGGTAGTATGTGATTAACATACTTTTCATGTTAAATAGCTCCGAATTCTTCTAAACGAGCGTCGAACTTTTTCTTCTTTTACCACGTAGAAAAATCTTATTGAAACATTTCCTCGTTTCTTCAAAAATGTGTGACTTCTATGCTTGGCCTATAAATACATTTTCCAGTTGAGTTGATGACAGAATCCTGAAAATAAAAGAGTTCCTGGTCATTTTTTCTCGAGAACTTTCCTAAGTCTTGAAAATGGATTCCTTCTGACGTTCGAAGTTTTTCCGATGCTGTTTTTCGAGGTTTTTTTTTTTTATATTTTGACTACGTGTTTTATTTCGAGTCTTTCCATATCTTGACTACGCTCTTATTTTTTTTTTTGCATTTCGTTGCTATTGTTCTTGCAAATTTAGGAATTTAGACATAAAACTCTTGATGTTCTCTATTTTTTTAGAAAACTTGGTGAACTTTCTTTGTGTCTTGTTCGTAACTGTGTTAATACAGCAAAGGTCGATACAACATTCGTCAATCTGTTGTATCGTACACCAATAATTAGTAGAAAAGATATACTAAACACAAGGTTGGAAATAAAATACATATCTTTTATTCTCACTCTCACATAACAACTGAAATACATACTATAAATAGTTCTTTTCGGACTCAGTTTATTATTATTATTATTATCGTGAGGGGTGTTATCACTTCACAGCAAAACTACCCCCTCTCGAGAGTACAACTCTTCCTCGTCGTGCTAAGGGTGGTGGCAACGTGGTAGTGTGAGACCTACCCGGCTAAAAGGGATCTGGTGAAAATCCAGGAGAAGTCGGCATCAGAATCCGTCGCCCTCTGGTCGTCTCTGCCTGTGACAAGCAAAAACGTGTTAGCTGCGGAACTGCAAATCAATGAAGTAAAAATGGTAATACTAATTCTGCGCCATTCCTTTGTGTGTTCTGAGACAAATCTTTCTCGACTTTGCATGCAACCGCTGATCTTTGCTGCGCTGCGTGTCGGGGTAACATCTGCAATCCTGCAGGTTAATGAAATAGCTGCGACCAACGTGGAGGACTTCATGCAGACCAGGCAGTCATGAGGCACGACATTCGTGAGCTCTATGCAAAAGTCCAACTTGCTCCTTCTCAACAACTACAACAACAACAACATCAACAACAACTACAGAATAACAGAATACAAAAACAGTGAATGTCTAAAATTAACCAGTAGAAAAAAGAACGATGAGAAAACAGTTCAAAGGAGAACGTATTACACTGAAAGCATACATATATACAGTTATAACTGCTTATTTTGTATTCTTAGACTGGTTTAGTATTTAGGAGAGCTTCTGAAATGTAAGAGATTATATGTTATCCAAGTCTACCGTAAGTAAAAATGACTGTTATTTTCATTTTTTTTTAAATGCTTGTAAAAATAAACAATTATACATACAATACATATATACGGCATAATCATGTTGATACACCGGTTCCCGTTAGATCACTGAAGTTAATCGACGTTCGACCTGGTCAGTACTAGAGGGGAATGCTTGGGAATACCAGGCGCTGCATGTGGGAGACGGCGACACCTCCCTGCAAAATAAAAAATGCAAGACAAATGTCGGCATCTTCTCTGACCATACCTGCGACTTGGAACTGCTTGTGAATTGAATACCCTAGAACCGGCTCAATCCGCCCAGGGTGAATGACGCACCAGGCAGTCAGGTGTCTGCAACTTGAACTTCTCAAAGATATCATATCATCGCATTGAGCTTGAATAAGATTGTTTGAATCAGGAAAAGTGAGTTTGCAAAGCCAGTTAAATTTTTTTTAAAATTAAGACAAACTCCAAACCTCGTGTCTTTTTGCTCACCCTTTTTTATGTTTCTCTTTCTACACCCCTCCCCCTCTCCTTCTCCTTCTCCCTCTCTCTCTCTCCTTCCCCCCCTCTCTCTCTCTCTTTCTCTCTCTCACACACACAGATAATCTATGTTTCTCTCTATATCTCTTTCTCTTTCTTTAGTACGTTTGTAACTGAAACTACGTCTCATTTTCAAAAATACTCTCTAAGAGTTTTAAATCTTAAGCATTAAGCAGCTTACTTTAATACTAATTCTGCATTCGGTATCTATGTAGACATTCAAAACAGACGATGCCACGATTACCTGGTTGCTATCTACTCGGTTACCCGTTAAAAAGAAAGGAGGTGTGAGGGGAGTGGATTCAATCTCTTTATTTTTATTTATCTGCGTCCGGCGGACGCTTATATTTGCTGGGATGAGTAATAAACGTAATCATTGTGGACACGGTTGGATTACCACACAGACTGTGAACTTTTCCAGTCACTGAGCAGATTTGATCCCATGCGTAAACTGATGAAATTGTGTCTACATATATGTGCATGCATTTAAATCTTTAAGTACGAAGTATTTATATCATATATATATATATATATATATATATATATATATATATATATATATAGAGAGAGAGAGAGAGAGAGAGAGAGAGAGAGAGAGAGAATAAGAAAGAGAAGAGAGAGAAGAGAGAGAAATTATTTATTTAAAACCTATACGTTACATATTTCAGAGACGTACCATGGTTTTATTGAGATAGGCTGACCTTTTATTTTTGTTAAAAATGTCGTTAGAGACCAATTCAAATTATCAGCGACTCACCGTTCAAGATCACCGTAACGTCTTCCGGTGCGTTAACGTTACGGTGATCTTTCAACTTAATTCTTCGATTTGTTTTTTATTTGGTGGGTTGCTGATGATTTGAATTCGATTCTAACGACATTTTTAACAAAAATAAAAGGTCAGCCTATCTCAATGAAACCATGGTACCTGATATATATATATATATATATATATATATATATATATATATATATATATATATGTATATATATGTGTGTGTGTCTCTCTCTCTCTCTCTTTCTTATCTTTTTGTTTTTGCTGGAAATGGGACATCCTATCGGATGCCAGACATTCACCGGCTATTTCAGACACTCTAGCCTAGAGATCGTTTTAAGATTCTAACCGTCCCTTTAAGTGCAGTTGCTTGTATTCCTCTTGCACTCGGTTCACCGGGTATACTCGCCAGATAGCTTTTGAAATTCTTTTTCATTAGTCCTGTTGCTCCTATAATTACTGGTATGATAGAGATTTTTCTAAGATTCCAGTTTCTTTTCATGTCGTACATAAGACCTTGGTATTTCGTAATCTTTTCCCTTTCTGCTCTGTTCAATCCTGTATCATTAGGGACACTGACTTCAACTAGGGTTGCTACTTTCTCCCTTGTGTCCCATATTACGATGTCAGGTTTAACAGCTTCGTTTTCTAGATATGTAGCTGTAGGGATTGCATAGTTATAGTGGATGGTGTATAAATTATTTCCAACTGTTCTTTCTGGTATATGCTCCCAGGACTTGCTGCTACACTGGATATTCAACTTTTTACAAATAGTCCAGTGACGATATTTACACACTCAGTTGTGTCACATTGCCATCCCCCAGGAGAACCATACAACTGGATGTCAGGTGGCTCACACTCTCCACTTCTGTGAGACAGAACCTACACTTGTTATTGTTGCTGAGACCACTCATCTTTTTAAAGGCATTTGTCATCAAGCCTTGATCTTGGGCAGCCATTAGCATTCTCTCCTGATCATAGTGGAGAGAACCTCTTTTCAGCCAGTCTACAGAGCCTTCCTTATCTATATATTCCTGGGATAATTCACCTAGGAAATACTTAGCACGTTATTGGTTGGCCCATTCTTCCAGTTTTCTGGAATGGAAGGTCTTGGTGTATTTCTGACGGCTTTTGCGAGCTATTTCTGTGGCAGGATTGTGTGTGTGTGTGTGTGTGTGTCTGTGTGTGTGTGTCTGTGTGTGTGTGTGTGTGTGTGTGTGTGTGTGTGTGTGTGTGTGTGTGTGTGTGTGTGTGTGTGTGTGTGTGTGTGTGTGTGTGTGTGTGTGTGTGTAATCTCCTAAACTAATGAACGAGCCATCATGAATTTTGGAATATATATTCTAAAATATACGGTGGGTAACATGGGTACATTGTTTTGTTTTTTTAGTGCTAACAGTTAAGAGAAGAATATATTTAAAGTTTTCTATATTAATTTCTTTTTTATGAGCCATTCATTATGAATTTTGGAATGTAGAAAGTGAGAGAAATATAAATACATTAAAATTTAAAATATCTTTACAATATTATATAGCTTCAGATATTTTGACAGATATAGACCAATGAAGGAACCTACCATTGATAAATACACTTTCTCCGTTATTTGTGAAATAAAAAAAAGGGAAGTGGTGAAGTAAACTGAAATTATATTAAAAACAAAATAACATACCTTCAAATATGTCTACGGATATAAACCAACGAACAAAGCAACTGTCAATAAATACACTTTCTCCTTTTTTAATAGATTTAATAATCCAGAGAGAAAGAGATAGAGAAAGAAAAAAAGAAAACGGAAGAGCGCGCGCGAGAGAGAGAGAGAGAGAGAGAGAGATAGGTGAATAAAATTTAAAATATTTTTACAAAATAATATACCTTCAGATATATAGAGCAACGAATGAACCTACGTTTGATAAATACACTTTCTCCTTTTTTCATGAAATGTAATAATACAGAGAGGGAGAGAAGGGGGGAGTAAATAAAATTTAATATATTCAATAAAATAACATGCCTTCAGTTATGTTTACAGATATAGATCCACGAACAAAGCTACTGTCGATAAATACACTTTCTCCTTCATTTAATACATCTAATAAATTAGAGAGAAAGAAAGATAGAAAGAAAGAATTAAGAGAGAGGTATGGTGAGAGCGAGTATATAAGAAATGTAAAATATTTTTACAAAATAATATACCTGCAGATATGTAGACAGATATAGACCAACGAACGAACCTACAGTTGATAAAAACACTTTCTCCATTATTCGTGAAATGTAATGATACGAAGAGAGGGGGAGAGATGGGGAGAGAGAGGAGGTGGAAAGAGTTACTTTCCGTTCTTTAACACTTTGCCAACAACTATTAAGCTCAGCATTTGTTTGGTTTATTTTCTTCCGTTGAAAAATCAATCAACTTTTATCCGATAATTGATTCTGTCAAAGGAAAGCATTTCATGCCAGAAGCAATTCTGTTTAACGAAAGGCAAAAATAAAGGCGGGATCGTGCAGCACTCCAAAAATAGCCAGAGATAAAGAAGGCGAAAAGAGAGAGAGAACATAAAACTCCTTCTAAGTAGATACTTAATGTATGCCTATTCCGAAAATAGCTATATATATATATATATATATATATATATATATATATATAGGATCCAATATAAACCAAAGTCAAACTTTTAGTAGATGGAACCTATTGTGAATAGGATTAGCTCAATATACGAGATAGAGCAATTGTAGAGATTCTCTTTTCATTCACTGCGTTTTTTTAATAATAATCTTTTAAAAAAAAAATAATTTTCATATTTTTCAAATATTTGAACTTTGTTTTTTTCCTCCCTCCCCCCTCTTCCTCCACTCCCTCTCTGCCATCCACTTTACCCCTGCTCATCCCCCACCTCTTTCTCTTACCACCAGCCACAGTAGTCCTTGCTCACCCCATCCTTCCATTTTTTCCCTACTCATTTTCTTCAACATTCATTTCTATTTCTCCAACAAATACGGACGTCCACCCAGCAGTGGCCATTATTTCATTCTATTTTTCCTCCCAGTATGTCTACCCTACATGTATCTGTACTTGCATGACATTTTTCTCTATTTTATCATCCTGATGAAGTCTTATAAATAAAGACGAAACGTTGATGTACACATAAAAAACATCCATTTTTGGGTTTTCCTTTTTCATTTTCCCATATATATATATATATATATATATATATATATATATATATATATATATGATGATGATGATGGACTCTCCCGTCGATTGCGACGTATGAGGTTCCAACAGCTATATATATATATATATATATATATATATATATATATATATAATTACAAAATTGTTCGACTTTCAGGTTTTTTTTCACTATTCACAAATAACTGATTAAACGAAAACGGGTTTATACCTTTCTCAAAGTTATTAGTCTAAAGTGAACTTAACAGCCTCGATAGAAGTGAAACTCGATTTGCCGAGCCCCACAGTCTGCGTCGATAACGATTGGGCCATATGCTGTATTTCGTTGCTTACACTAAACCAACCAAATATAATTTAAGAGCATAGCAAATAAAATGTATTATTTATATACGAATGGTTGCCTGATTCCATCTTTGGTTACGTTAAGCCATTGAACTGATCAATAATATATGAACGGGTCGATCTGTATCTCTTCTCGCAGACAGTTGATCCTTCAATGGCGACTGCGTAAAAATAACAATCAAAACAACAAATGAATACCGACGAATTCACGTTTACAACAAAAGCACAAAAAGCACTTTATAAGCGAGAACATATAGTATTTAGATCAACATGCGGTCCGTGAACCGCATGCGGCCCTTTGCAAACACACTTGCAGCTCGCATGAAAAAATACTGTAATTTCCTCATTTACCGGCCAAAATTGCAGCCTTTATAATTTGAACACGATAACGATATGTTTTTACATTTTTTAGATGAGGATTGACAAGATGTATTATTTGTATTGTTCGGACTACTATTCTCATCTTGGATGTTATTTTCACAACCAATGTCGTTCGAATTTAAAATGTTTGATGTCTTTATAAAACGGAAAGAGAGTCAAGTTGTTTTCATTTTTGTTTTAATTCGGATCCGAACTCATCCAAAAAATTCAGAAAAATCGGTACGGATCCGAATTAAAACAAAAATGAAAACAACTCGATGCTTTTTTCGTTTCATAAAGACATCAAACATTTTGAATTCTAACGAAATTGGTTTCTTGAGTCAAAGAATGCAAACATTCTTTCCAGCACTCACCAATAAGAGCCATTGTCAAGATACACCTGAAGACGATCGGAGGTTACATCGGCCAAAACGTTGTGAGAATAACAGCCAAGATAAGAATAGTAGTCGGAACAATCCAAATAATATATGGGATAAACATGTGTTGTTCACTGCAAAACCGCGTGCTTTTTTGTTTGATTCCGAATGTTTGTTTACACTTAGAAAGGATATATCATATTTCATCGATTACTAAAGCAGAAAAAAAACAACGCATATATCCGTGGAGTAGGTGTGGCCAAAATTTTACAGTTTTAAACTCCCATGAATTGAAATTTCAGAAAACTTCATAAATTTAGAATGAAACTTAGTGTTATTTTTAGTGAATGAGTTCTATTCCTTTTTTTAACGTTAATCTCGAGCTGCGGCGAAGTCCGTAATCGATGGCTTTTTGTCTCCACTTGGCACGATCACAGGCTTAGTCCGGGTGAAGGCCGCTTTTACAAAGATTATTGTGCAGGGCGTCTGCCCATCTCAGCATCGGCCTTCTATTATATAAAGGGCATTTGTCTCTCTGTCTGTCTGTCTGTCTGTCTGTCTGTCTGTATGTATGTATGTATGTATGTATGTATGTATGTATGTCCGGCTAAAACTTGAAAAATACAATACAGATACCCTTAAAGTTGATATTTTCCAAATCGTCTATCTTTCAGACACACAATATCTAAAAGTTGGAAAAAAACATTGATTCCTTCAGGTAGAACGGACACAAAATCTGTAGTGGGGTGGCCAAATTTGTTCGTTTTTAGCACACCACGCATGCAACAAACCGGAAGTTAATAAGCATTTCTTGATTACATACTTCACCGCTCGCTGAAAAGGTATTTCACGGTGGGCAGGTGGTTAACGGCGGGGGCTGAGGACCTGGGTGTACCAGGTTCTAATCAAGTTCGTTCGACAGAAACATTTTCATCAATTTTGCTGGATTTTTACGTGATGAATCAAATGAGAAATCTACCTTTGCGTCTGTTTTTTTTCATTTTTCATTTCGTCTTTATTAACAGAGGAAATACTACACTATCTTTCCCACCAATATTGCATTTCTGTATTCAGAAAACGTTTTAACATTTATATTTAAAACATAAGTTCGTTCTTCGCGAAAAAAAAAACACGCTAAACTTTTACTTTCAACCGAATAAAATTATATTCCTCCTTCGTTCGTAAAAAATAATCACTGGCATAAAATGTGGGACGGGTGGATAACAAATCTTGGGCATTTTCATGTAAACAGCTTGAAAAACATGGCGCTAAAAATTATTAAAAAATTATTTTAGAATATCGAGTGGGAGATCAGTTTCACATTACCGGGCCAGATAGCGTTTTTAAGGACATATAACAAAATATTTTTTTAGAGGAAGATAAATTGTGTGTGTGGATTTTTCTTTTTAATAAATATTGGACGTTCTTTTTATGGCGATTACATTAAACAGCTTGAAAAACTTGGCGCTAAAAAATTTTAAAAATATATATTTTAGAATATCGAGTGGGGATACCAGGCCAGATAGGGTTTTTAAGGATGAGGGTACCCCTTTCAATATTCATATGTACTAATTTGGAAATAAAATGCCGACTTATTTCTCAAGGAGAGTTGTATGCGTGTATGTCCAGAGAGATGAAATGAGCTGCAAAGAGGGAGGGGTGAAAACTGGGGGGGGGGAACAACGCCGGGTAACTCTGCTAGTATAATATAAAAGCAAGTTTCGCGTCGTCAGCCCTCAACACAAGTCCAAACCATTTGAGCCGCCATTTCATTATCTTGACCTCCATCGGCGCGATACCGTAGCGCCTTCGGATGTCGTCATTACAGATCATCAAGAGGAATGATTGAAACAAACACAAATGTGTGCAGATTTTATA
Organism: Sepiola atlantica; assembly: GCA_963556195.1. Classification (NCBI taxonomy): domain Eukaryota; kingdom Metazoa; phylum Mollusca; class Cephalopoda; order Sepiida; family Sepiolidae; genus Sepiola; species Sepiola atlantica. The sequence continues at coordinate 8,738,355 of OY744530.1, forward strand.
TTTCTAACTATAAAAAAAAGTAGTCAGTAATACTTTTATTAAACACCTTAAATTAGTCGTATGGCGTCCTCATGATAACCCAAATGTCCTCACGTGACGCTCGAGTGGAAGGGACCCTGAGTTTGACATGCCTCTATCCAATCTGCGATTAGCGATAAAAAAAAATTATGTTTCAAACTGAAGCGTGAAACACCGACCTACCGACCAAAACATGCCGACGGACAAATCCGCTCATAGAGTTGCGAGGACACATCTAAAAATAATCTTTCTAGAATTAAAGCCGAGTTGTGTGTGCGTGTGTGGGTGGGGGGGGTGTCTGTGTGTGTGCGTGTGGGGGGGGGGGGGGGGGCGTGTGTGTGTGTGTGTGTGTGTGTGTGTGTGTGTGTGTGTGCGTGTGTGTGTGGGTGCGTGTGCGTGTGAATAAATGTCAAACGCGATCAACCAAAGTCTAAGATTGTTAACGTCTGAACATTAAACGTTTCAATTGTATCGCGATGAAACCAAGCAAAAATGTATCATTCGAAGATGCATGGAAATATGACTTTGATTTTCTGCGACTCGCCAAAGAAGAACGTGTCTTCAATGAAAGTCAAACATATCAGGCAAAGTACGGTAAGCACTAAATAAACTACGTTCAGGCAGAATGGTGCGCTTACTCGTGCTGTCTAATAAGTCGAGAGGCCGCGGTCAATCGTACGGTAAAAAGGGTATTTGATGCCCACTTGCTATACACTCGGCATTATAAAGTGAGGATCAAGTGTAAGTGGAGTAATCCTGGGAAAGGAGTAGCGCCCTCCCCTACATCTCTGTGTAGTAGCTAATAAAAAGTGAGCCTTCGGGTCGTCCTCGACTATGGTTGATCGCTTTACTTTTTTACTGATCGATCCAAAACAAAATGGCTAAATGCAGTTATGGACGATATCAAGGAAAACACAGCTATTAAACTATTGCAAAATAACTAAAACGTCAACACACACTTAAAACCATATTTTTATATAAGGGTTAATATGTTTGTTAGTGTTAATCTTTCATTCTATAATAAAGACACATCTGTATTTATTTGTCTATAATTATTATTTCATGTATACACGTATAATACTATAAAGTGTATAGATTTTCAGTATTAACTCCAACAGTGCTCAATACGTGAGTAGAGCTTATTAGTAAAGTATGAAAATATATTTATGGCTATTAAGCTTCAGACAGGCATCAGCGTTTCATCCTCGCAGGCAATCGTCAGGGTAAGTGCACAGAGTTTTTATGTTTGTTTTTATATATCCATGTGGTGTTTAGTCTAACTAACTAACCAATCATATTCGTTGTAATTTCTCTCCTACGGGTTAATATTTTCATTAGCCAATAGTTTAGCTTCTCTCAAACAAAGGCCCGGCTGAGCTTTACTTAATATATTTTTCTTTTCCTTTTGTAAATGTGCCGAGTTAAAAGTTGACATTATTTTAGCACGTGCGTGACTTAGAAGTATATGTTCGGAACACCCCCCCCTGACTAGAGAACATAGGTTAGAATCAGATGACCAAGACTACATGTGCTTTAGATTGGCTTTCCATCACAGCGTCAGTTACTTATATTTCTTATACCGTTCCCCGTCGACCCAGGACTGTACTCTGCTAAACTA
>OY744530.1:8744990-8887490 GCA_963556195.1 Sepiola atlantica
GTATATATTTGAAAATATAAAAGTAGGTTTGAGCAAAAAAACATCTTCACTGAAAGACACAAAAATCTATGGATTAAGGAATTAAGGTGAAGAAAAAAGTGTTTTTATGTCTCTTGTTTGAATACTTGATGAATTAATAAATATTGTATTTCATCCAATTCTTATTTTCATCATTCATTATATATATATATATATATATATATATATATATATATATATATATATATATATATATATATATATATATAGTTTTCAGGTTCGATTATTTTCGATAAGATTTCGAATCAGAGAGCTCTATGTCCGTTCAAACAGAGCATAAATAAGTTATGAGGTTTAAAAAGACTAAATATACATTCGGATTGTACACATTATAAGTTATTTCGACCGTAACTAGGTCTCCTCGGATGTGTTTCCAATCACGATTCAAACCTAGTTAAGGTCGAAATAACTTATAATGTGTACAATCCGAATGTATATTTAGTCTTTTTAAACCTCATAACTTATATATATATATATATATATATATATATATATATATATATATATATATATGTGTGTGTGTGTGTGTGTGTGTGTGTATATTGCGTGTGCGCGTGTGTGAGTACCTTACCATCCCACAACAGCCGCTTCATACTTTCTTGAACTGTCAAGTTAACTTAGCGTTGCTATTGGTTGCTTGTTTTCTTTTTCATTTTTGTTGTTGTTTTGTTAGACATAAAACAAACAAAAAACATAAGAAAACATTTTTTTTTAACTTTAAAAACGCATAAAAGAAAAAATAAGAACAAAAAAAAATATGAATAATTTTTAAATTGTAAAACAACATAGAAAAATGACAAAAAAACAAAAAGTATATAAACTAAAAAATAATGAAAGCTAAAAACAATCATAAAACAAAACAAAAATCATAGAACAAACAAAATACAAATAAAAAGAACAAAAGTAAACATACAATTTTATCAAACTACAAGAACTTCCCTTTCTTCATCAGTGTGTCTCGCATCAGACGGAATTTTAATGGAGAGTTTATTTCTAAGAGCTGCCAATCTGTGGAACACGTTATCACGGGGATGCTTTCTTACAGACTACAACATGGTCATCAAATGTCAACAAATAGTTTTCATAAACCGTCCCCATAAGAAATCAAATTATGTTTCGAAATTTTTTAAATTGATAATTTGTATTATTTGGATTATTCAAACTACTGTTCTAATCTTAGATGTTGTTCACACAACGTTTCGGCCGATGTAACCTCCGACCTTATCGAACTCGAACTCGGAAATATTTCTGTCATACTCGAGAATCTGTACGGAATTTCGAACGAAACCCTTGATTTAATCCACGGGAGAAGGGAACGCGAGTAGTTTGCTCTCGTCCCATCAGCCATAACCGGGTAGACGTCTTAATTCGTTATTGTATTCTTAGTATCGCCCGCACTAAGGATTGAACCTTCAACCTCCAGAAGATTGTCACTTAGAACTGATTATACTTAGCATTGTATCTAGGTCGGAGGTTACATCGGCAGAAACGTTGTGTGAATAAAATCCAAGCTAAGAACAGTAGATCGAATGATCCAAATAATACAATAAATCAAATGTTGTATATCCATTCATCAGTTTCAATCCTCTCATAATCTTGCGGTAATTAAATAATTTTTTTTAAAATGGCCACCAGATACAATGATCCAGCACTTCCGCTTAATTCGTCTATATGCGTTAAACCCCAAAATACTTGATTGCCAAGGAGAATCATTGAATCTGACTAAACCATCCGACATTCAATTTTAATTGACGCGTGATTTAATTTCGGTTTCGAGTGAAGCCAGTGATATTTACGCTGTCACCTTTGAAAACAACGGAAACTAATAGATAAACGTCTATCTAGCATATAAAGTTATCTTGTTGGATTTTCAAAGTTTAAAATAGTATTTAAGCTGACAAATAATACTTTGCTTCTGGCTAACCATTTTTCATTTGTTTTTGTTGTATCATGTTATTAACAATATAATAACATGCTTGGCTACATCTTCTTTTTTTTAATACGTACTTGGTTATATTTTTTAATACTTAGTCCGGCCCAGACGACTGCTAATATGAAACATTTTAAAATAATCACCTAAAAATAGAAATCAGCAAAGTGGAACAAGTCATTTTACATTGAAAAACATTATAGGAGTTGCCTACCTTAAGTGTTAAAAATGTGGAAATAAATAAAAATTTAAAATATTTTATGTAACAATTTACAAAGCAAAACATGATGCAATATAAAATCAATAAAATCATTTATTCTTTTTTTATTTTTTTATGCAAGACTTTCGATAAATATATAATTTTCAAGCAAGACTCTTCCCCCTTTTTTATTCTGTTGGCATTAACCTCAGGGGGTGAATCTACCGTAAAGACAGAAAAAATGTATCGCAAGTTGTTACAGACGATAGTTTAAAGTCAGGTAAAGCCCGTGCGATGTGTTGCACTGGTTGGCGCGTTTTTAAATAAGGAAATTGATCATATCTTAAAAAGCATCAATGTATGAAAATTTTATATAAAAATTTGAAAACCAAAACAATGCAATATAAAATGAATAAAATCCTTAATTTGTTTAGGCAAGACCTTCGATAAATGTATCATTTTCAAGCAAGACTTTTTCCTTGTTTTTTTTTTAAATTTTGTTAGTATTTATTAAAAACGAAAAAGTAAAATTACGTCACTGCATTCCCGGCAACGCTGGGTAGATACGACTAGTTTGACATACAAGCAAATTTATAACAAATATTATTTATGTAATATTTTGAACAAAAAAAAGGGGTTGGATTTCAGTAACGAGTATTGATTTACTCTTCTCCAGGAGTTAGGCACAAGTCCAGTTTTTATCTTACTCCCACAAGTAAGATATGACCCAAGGTCGGGTCGGAAAAGTGGGGTTTAAAAAATGCCTGGGCAGTCCGTCGACATTCCCCGGTAGGGGCGCCTCAGGCAGTAAGCAATAAACTTACTCCTCCCCAAAGAGGGGAGGCAAAGCCTGGGAAGGTGGATCTCCCAGAACTGCACAGGACAGACCCATTGACCGGCGTAAATCAAGACCAGAAGGCCAAGACAACACCAGTATGGTGTGCAGTACCCATCGGAACAGATACTACACTTTGATCTTAGCCAAAAGGGCAAGAAATTGTTTATATGGCTTTCAGTAACGAGTAACTGGAATGAAAAACAAAAAATGTCTGCTAAGACTTTTGCTAAACTCATTTCTTACTTTTCTTCATTTAATTACTTAGTTTTTTCATTAAAAAGACATCAGTTTCCGGTATGGTAAGCGTCACAAATGTTTCTTTTTCACAATTTCTCTTTTGTGTGCTTTGATTAATATTATTCTTATTAGTAATAGCAATAGGATATTACGACATTTTTTAGATAAGGATTGATATTTTCTTATTATTTGTGCTATTTTGTTTGATTTAAAGATTTATTTAAAAAAACAAAAAATATTTTAAGAAACGTAGAGAAATCTATTTTGTTTGATTGAAAACAGTACATACTTATTTAACAATGTTTACTTTAATATGCTGGCGGGGGTGGTGCAACTATTCAAAACTTTACAGTATGGAGCCTATCCTCCGCTTCAAACTACGATAACTCGCTTTTATTTACTTTTTTACAAGAATAAATTTCTGCAACAATTAGTTTTTTTATCTTGATATAAAAAACAACATTGCTAGTAAAATGGGATCTTTTCTATTTTTTTTTCAGAATCGATACTTATTTATTTTTAATTAAATCATTCTTTTATATTTCTCCCGAGCAACGCTGGGACAAGAGTCCTGCTGCTATATATATATATATATATATATATATATATATATACATATATGAAATAAAATTATCCACATACGTGTTTCGCCGTTACTACGTCTCATCAGCGTGGCTGACTATGGCGAGATTCGAAACTACGATCACAAGGGCTGCAGTCGAGAGCTTCACCGTTAAGCCACGATAGTCTTGCCTGAAACACGGGATAGTTTACGGTTATAAATGTTTTAGCTATTTGTTATTGTTTGGGTTTTTTTTGCGAATATCTGCTATATTTCCTAAATGCATGAGAGAGTGTTATTTCCCTTACATTTTGTCGCCTCTTATATTTAGTTATAAATAAAATAAAGTTATTTACGGACACGTGTTTCGCCGTTACACCACGTCACCTATTTTATTTAAAAAATAAATATATACGCCTCTAAAATATACGGGGCGAAAAAGTGTAAGGAAAGTATCTCTTTCTCTCTCTCTCTCTCTCATATTCAGCTGCCACTATCACTAAAAAAACAATAGCAAATATATATATATATATATATATATATATATATATATATATATATATATATATATATATAGTCTCGGAAGTTTCTCAACCATTAAAACTATATTAAAAAAATTTTTTTTTTTTTAAACTTATAGTTCCAAGTCTTCCAGTGGAAAATCACTCATGTAAGTCAATTTATTTTTTACAGTTATTATATTAGTTTATTTCTAACACTATTTTAAGGGATCATCAGTTGTTTACCATGAAAAACTGTTTCGGGAATTTAAATATATATATATATATATATATATATATATATATATATATATATATATATATATATATATATATATATATATATATATATTGAGCTTTGTTTTTATCTTGATAGTCTACTGGTTAAAGATATTATTTATATCTTTAAAGTATCATCTTACTCTCTCTCTCTCTCTCTATATATATATATATATATATATATCGGACAGACAGACAGACCGACACACACAGAGGGGCAGACCGACCAACAGACGGACGAAGCCACTTTATAGAGATACGTAGACGCATTTCTATGAAAATGCTTTTTCAAATATAAGTGTCACACTGTCTGACCGAGATGGATGGGCGCATCTTAAACAACTTTTAAGAATCTGACCGATTTCGAAGATGAAAATGTCAACCTCTTTAAGACGTTAAATGTCAGAGAAGGCCTTCTTATTGCAAAGATTTACACGCAGAAATGCACGTTAAATGTACGGTGACAATTAAAGTAAGAAAACGTCCGGAAACGAGTGAAGCTCGACGCGCTCACGGCCAAATGACTGGTGCGATTTGTTTGGATTGGCGGTCAGTCACTTTACGTTTTTCTGAAAAGATGAAATATATAAAAGAAATGTGCATTTAAGCAAGCTTATTGAAAGAAAAGGAAAGTCTTAGGGGCTTAAACTGGGGTGTTCTTCAGTCCCCACGGGGCTTCTTTCTCATCGGCAGAATACGCTGGTCGAATTTCTGTAGTCGCAGTGGTGATGGGGTTTCTACATTCTCTTCTCTCTGCCGTTTTCTTCATCTCGTCAATAACAGCTTTCATAAACGCTATTAATAACGAAACATCAACAAATGAAATTGGGTTTTCAAAATCTACGCATAAAGCACCCTATTGCCTCCCTCATGGAGGAGAAAGGTAGGAGCTATTTAAACCCACTGATCTCTCCCTCTCTCCCCTCTCCTGCTCTCTCGCGCTCTGCTAGTTTAATCGAAAGAGAACGATCTCTCATGCCCATTCGCCACGTAAGACTGACGGCTTCCTGTCTCTGTTACGTCACTACCGGGACATGTTGCCCTTACGACTTCTACTTGGAAAATTCCATTATATCTAATTTTTAATCTTGCGTGGAAATTTACCATTCTAAAACTATCTTTATACACCCGTCACTAATCTTTTTACAAAATACAATGAGTGATCCTTTCTTGGGAAACTTCGAATTGAACGCTTTATTTTATCACTTGATCAAGTAGATTGTTCGCATTCGAAATTTTCACTAGGTTACAAAACGCGGGAAAAGTCACATAAAGAAGGTAGAAAAATACAACGGGTGGCATGTTGTGAAATTGGCAACAACCAAAATAAAAACATCAGTCCGAAACATGTTTATGATATAAAGGGTAACACTTCATTAAAACTAATTATGCTTCACTCGTGTTCGCACTAATACTCATATAAAATGACGTCATTAATCTAATTTTTGATATATAAATTATTATTATCCTTTCTGATTACCTATAAAAAATCACTACCTGTTGATATGTTACTTAGAGTGTGAGATTTATTTCCGAATTCATTTCAGGCGACGGAGGGTTGTCTAACTTGCTATATGCTTTCTCGCTTCAATTCATCACTTGGAATTGTTTCGTCTGGGACACATTTTTTACTTGCTAAAAGCTAAATATTTAATAGGGTATTCTATTAATTAGTGCGATCTTCTTGGCTCCATATACGGAGTGTTTTGAGGTATAGCCTTATTAACAGGCTGTTTTTTAAGGTGTGATGGTGATGTTAGTTGTAATAGATGCAGTCTTACTTATTAATAAATAAACGCTCTAGGGGGATGCTACATTGACAACAAGGGAGGGATTCTGGAATAGCGTTAAATTTTCCCAAATTGTGATCAACAGTCAGCTGGCTATCGAGTTTGAGGGATCAACCTCCGTCAATTCCCGTGCTTCCTCTTCCCCGCTCACTCACTCCACTTGTTTGCCGTCACCAGCAATAATGATATATCATTATATTTTTATATATCAGTGTGTGTCGTCATTCTTTTAAACATAGCATAAATACAACATTAATAGTTTTCAAGATAAGTGCTTTTAAAATTATGTAAACATTTTAGGGACACCCTGTATTTAGCAACCATTTATAAGTTTGCGAAAATGTAATACTGAGAAATAGGCTGGTAATGGTTTGCCGTCAAAACTGATGTGTTAAATATTGGACGAGTAGAACCACTAGTATATCATTTGGTTAGTTGAAAATAACAGTAAATGAAACTTGAGTCTAGGTTAACTTGGTGTACTCCAAGTAGGTTTGAATCGGCTGTGAGACTTAATACAAACGAATATGGTGGCATATGGCTCAAAGAGAGAGAGAGAGTGAATGAGAGAAGTCAGCAATTAGATGGGAGAACTAAATGTTTGAACATTTTATTTTAAAATGCTCTAAAATGTGATTAAACACTCTCCCCCCTCTCTCACTCTCTTTTTCTGCCTACCCACTGATTTAGAACAAAGACCAAGCAGAATAAATCTCCTCTGTCTTCTAACTGGTCGTCTTGACTTAGTTGTTTTTCGGCGTATGAAAGAACGTATTTGCAGGTGGCGTTTCCCCCAGTCTGGAAGGATCACAGAAAGGGTGCGTACAAGAACAAACAGCTCACACATCAGGCATGATTATGGACTTTCATGTGTTCATGTAGGACACAAGGTTTAAAACGTAACATATGTTTCTGATAGTTTCTTCAGGAAAAATCCTATCCGTATTGAAGATCCGTTTACGACCTGATGTAATGTAGGGCCTACTGTAATAATTGCCGCGGTCGGTAATCAACTGGTACTGCGTACCTTTCGGTTTAAAGTGAGCTAATGATGTGGGCTTTTTTATTTCAAGTTTTTCTTACATCATCGACAGATGATGTTTCTGAATCCTTCAATGTAACTGATCCTTTGGGTGTTAATTTGATCCTTTCAAAACTAATTCGGCAATTTGTCGTATTAGTTTCCCATCATACCCAGCAATCTGCGTGGGCTTTGTGTGTCCTTAGGGAAACGGATATATCCTATTTCTTTTAGCTTATTAGCAGTAAGTGTGATGCATTCTGAATTAATTTTAACGTCTCGGAAAGTTAGGGAAGTCAGATTAAAAACTGATTTTAAAGTTGATATTTAAAAATTATTCTCGTGTAAAATTGTTAACTAACTGTGCCAGAAAAATAAAAGAATAATAAAAAAAAGTTTTAACTGAAATTAAATTTCCAACCGATTTTCGATCAACCCACTTTCTCTCTGCCTTTCTCTCTCCAATCCAAATCGCTTCTCCCTGCTTCCCAGCTGTCCTCTTCATTTATATTAGCTGATATCCACATATGCAAACCAGAGACCACCATCAAAACCTGCACTTATGAAGAGAACCCCTTCTTTACCCTGCAGACACGACATGCGAAGCACCTCATTTTTTTCTGACGGTGAGTGTTCCTCGTTATTGTCACAAAATGTTGAACCCCGTTTTTACATCTTTTTCGTAAAATGGTAAATCGTCACTAAAGAATAAAATGTCATCCATATAAATAAAAACAGTCAATGCTTCTAAATCGATAGTAGTCGAGGGCGACCTGAAGGCTCCCTTTTCATTGGCTACTACACCATAATGTAGAGGAGGGGGAAGAGTCACCACTCTTTTTTTCTAGATTACTCCATTCAACCTTGACCTATAAAGTTTAGCAAGAAATCACGAAGTGTAATTTTTTGTCTTTAGTATGACTCGACCGAGGATTGAACTCCAGTCTCCGAGCCCATTAGCGAACACTAGAACGATTATGCCAAATGAGCCGAAACACACAGTTTGAGCTAGATCTTTTTAAATGTTATTCCTATACCGTTGAAATCTGTCTGATGCGTTCTTTAATCTAAACGGCTTATATATTTTTATGAGTAAAGTTCAAAACGGAGAAATAATCGATGTTTTCTGAACATCATCTGGTGTAACGAGATTGTTACTGAAGGAGGGAGGATACTAATTGTTACGAAAACTGCGCTGGACATAATTTAGTTTAAGCTTGGAATTTAGTTGAGAATACGGTGGAGGAATCCAAATAGGTTGTGAGAATATTGCTAGTTATCGGGATTTAAAAAGTAAACAAAAGTCATGTGTGAATTAGTTAAGGAATGTACGAAAAACAAACAATTGGATAGATACTAATTGAGGAATTAGAAAACGTTAGAAAGAACCGGGTAGCAAGGACGTCCTCAGTACATACTTTCACTCGGGGTGGTCAGAGGCCCCATAGTAAAGTAGAAGAGCGTCATAAAAAGGAAAAGTGTCGACACAGTAAGATCAAGTAATGTAAGCTATAGAAATCCTTTTTGTGTTTCTCGAGTCTTCAAACCAGCCCGCGATGGAAAGATGCTCCCAGAAATGTTAGAAGAATTTCCCACGGTTAAAAGACATGTAAGTGTTTTGTTTTAGTTATATAACGTGGCATCCTTAAAGAAATGTTGGTTCCGTGACGCATAATCATAGGATACAACGTCACGCCTAACCAGTCGAGGAGACTTACGAACTTTAAAAGAATTGAGGGGAAAACTACGATATACTGGGTGTATCTTGATTTGGTGATAGTCTAATTATGGGTATATTTGCTGACGACACCACGCACTACTCTCGTCGTGTCGGTAAAACGGACACAGACATATCCGATGTAATGGCTGAATCCTTAGTAAATGACCTCCAGTCTGTAGTAGAATGGGGTCATAAACGGATGGTAACATTTAATGATGCTAAGACAAAGCTCCTTTTCTTCAACAACTACAAGAAACCTCTTCAACCACCGATTGCCATGGCAAATAACACCCTACCTGAGAGTCCAGTGTTCAAACTCCTCGGCCTGACATTCACATGTATTGGAACAAATACATAAAAGGCATTGTCAAGGCTGCTGCAAAGAAAGTGGGATCCCTCTACCGTGCTAGTAAACTTCTCACATCTGACAATATCCTATATCTCTACAAAGCCACCATCCGGCCATGCATGAAGTATTGTTGTCACATCTAGGCTAGCGAACCATCCATCAATCTCTCCCTCTTAGACAAGGAGTATCTAAGAAGTATTTAATCTAATAGGTCCCTCACTATTTACTAAGCTCGAGCCCATGTCCCATGGCCGAATGTTGCATCATTGTGCTTGTTTCACAAGTACTTCAATGGAATGTGCCCCGATGAACTTGCTGCTCTGGTGCCCCCTCGGCGTAAATACACTGAACCAACCTGACAATCAGCTAGATCCCTTCAATTTACTGTTGAGGTCCCCAGATGCCGGAGAGCCTTCTACTCTAATAGCTTTTTTGCTCGAGTGTCGGCCGTTGGAACTCCCTCCTGTTCCCTGTTTCCCCGACTGTACTGACATGGAGAAATTTAAAACTAATGTGAACTAGCACCTCGCTGGACAGCTCCCAATTTATGATGCTCACCTTTCACTCTAATTCTCAGTAGCCCTTACGTCTACAGTGGCAGCTTGCCTTGTTTGGGGTGAACAAAGTTAAAAAACAAAAAAATTCATTTTAAAAATCTGCTCTTCGTTTGCGGGTTTTGAAGAAAACGAGTTAATATTTCATATGAGATACTTGTATTTAATTATGCTATTTAATGCAGGATAGTCTTCAAAACGAAATCATCCATTTTGTTACTAAACCAGGTGCATTGGACTAGGCCATTAGCGCTTTTAAAGACGGGGTCACTCCCTCGTTTTTTATTTTTTATTTTTATCATGCTTTCGCTACTTCGAGCTTTTACAAACAGCGGCGATGGGTCAGCCCATTTTGATTGTGCGAAAAGCATCAAAGTATTTTGGAATGGGGGTTTGTTTGGTGAAATAATTTTTAAGTATTCCTGGTTCGGATGAATGAAGGAAGTTTAATTTCGTTAATCATCGGATTTAAAGGGTTATGCATTGTTCTGCTGATGCATTTTATCGTTATGCCAAACTTGTGTTGAACTGGGTGTTGTGTCAGTTATCTGCTCTTCAATATACATTTTCGATACCAACACAAAGGCCGTTTTCTTGCGCAGAAGTATGTAGTCTCGTTTTGCTGATGCGTGTACAGTTCAGAACGAGACTCTTTCTCTTTTTGGTGCGACTTTCAAGGCATACGATCGTTCATGCGTGCTTTACAGACTCTCACGAATGTTAATTAGCATCACGTTCGCTAGTATTCATCTGGTGATTTGGATTCACGGGCCAAGGTTAATACGTACACAGGAGACCGGGGGCATCGGGTCAGCGAGTGCACTCAATGTGAGCTCGACCTGCCATGTACTGGAAACGGACGTGACGTCACATGGTTAAGCGAGAGAGGAGTGAGAGAGGTAAACCAGTTCGTTTGAATTCTCGCAAAGAACCGTACGTGTAGAGAATGACTTAAGTTCGACAATAAACTAGGTGGCCATGAGGCCCCAAATATCAGTAGCTCGTGAACATCCTCGCCGCTAGAAGAAGAGAAGGCAACGTCAACATCTTAATAAAAGGTTATTTCTTCTAATTCGAGACTATTTTCCATTTTTTCATGCTGTTATCAAACATTCATTTCATGTGCCCCAGTCACGGAAGGAGTGGCGACACGAGATGGGATTTGGCTGTGATATTGTGATTGCGATCTGCATTAGATGACAAGGTATGTTTATAAACAAACATCTATTTTAATTGATTTGTGACTTACGAGACATTAGACCTCCCCTAAGGGGAGAGGTATACGTAACACAGGGAAATACTTTTTTTTCTGATTGAGTCACTCGATTTCAGTTACTGGTCAATGAATCAAACTACTTTGTCGTAAATTTTCACTGCTCTGTATGTCGCTACCGCAGACAAATTCAATGTAAGTAAAGTTTACATATTCTGTGCCATCGCACGTGTGCTCTATTTTCTTGATCATTGAATAAAAGCAAAAACTGTTGGATAAAACAAAGACTGTTGGAAATTCATAATTGCAACATATCAAACATAGACTGAAGTTTATTTGTACGAAATATGGATGTAACGAAAAGTTAAAGAATTCTCTACCACTAAGTTCAAACGGGACGCCGAATTATTCTTTCTGTTCTTTTTACTAGCAACAAGCCAACACGCATGTGAACGACCAAACGTCTCGTCAGAAACCCTCCAATTCACTTTTCTATGCTCTCTCTCTCTCTCTCTCTCTCTCTCTCTCTCTCTCTCTCTCTCTCTCTCTCTCTCTCTTTCTCGACGTAGACACACCAACATTTATTCGGGGGGGGGGGGGTAACCCTATATATGATAAATCGAACACCATTTTCTATTTTAATCATTGCTCAGGGAATTGTCCGTTCATAAATTCCCGATCAGTATTAGTTCGTAAATAACCGATCTAGATTTGACAGGATTTGAAGTCGGCACAAACTGTTTCATAATTCACTACGGTATCCATTAGACTAACAACGCCCACCCAGGTGCTAATGGGCAGATAACGAAACAAATAGTGGGTGTAATATATTTTGTGCGGATGATTCCTTGGCTTTTGGATAGGAGCAAAATGTAGTATCTGTTCTGATACTACACTTCATCTTTTCTGTCCTCAGTCAGTGAATGAGAAATCCTTCTAGACCGAGGCATTTTTTTTATTTTTGTCCAAATTCAGAGTGCCTCTTTTGGAAGAGTTGGATATTCTCCACATTAAAAACTAACCGTGTGTCTAACTCTGTCTTCGTCGGGAGAGGCTAGTAAGTAAGGACCCTTATCCACGAGTGACGTTTGGCCTTAATAAGTTGTGAGTCATTCGTAAAAAAAAAAAAAATAACAGTCTTAGTTTAGATATTTCTTTAGATATTACGCACTCAGTCAATATACTTCGCCACGTCTTCGAGGTTTGATTATTAAGTTTTATGTCGCCGACGTGTTTCGTGGGAATCTGAGATTAGAAAAATAATTCTTATCAGTGAACTCCAATTACCAACATGGCGGTCTGACAAAACATCGCGATTCTCGTAAAGTCTCCTTGACAACGACTTCAGGTTCTCGAATTAAGTTCTGCAGTTTCAGTTAAAAAAAAAAAAATTTATATAACAATGTTAGATTGTGTAAAGTATTGGAAGCTGACAATGTTGCATAGCAAGGGGGGGAGAGAGAGAGCTTCTTTTTCAATTACTTCACGCGAAATCCTTCCGGACTGAGGCATTTCTCCAAAACCACCTCAGCCGTTCGGATCTCATCCTCTCCGGCCGAAAATAACGCGAAACGTTCACGAGAGGACCAATGGTGATTTCAATCTCTCCCCCCAACACCTCCGATGATACAATTTACATCTATATCATTTTCATAATCATTTTACTCTATACAATTCGAACAGTCTATCACTTTTTCTCTATAGAATTCGGACCACAGTCTTAAAACTTCACTCATCAACTTACGGCATCTCAGCCTTTTTTCAATTACAAATCTTTTAACGGCATCTCAGGCCTTTTTCAATTACGAATATTTTCACGGCATCTCAAGCCTTTTTTTCATTAAACGTCTCTTAGAATTACACGTATCTAAACGTCTTTAAAACAGTTCTCAAACAAATCTCAAATGAATCTCAAAGGTTACCTTGATTTCTTCGGTTCTTTTGGTCCGTGATTCGTCTAGTCTCCGCTGGATCGTCTCGATCAAAGGAAGAAGCATGTCTCATACAAAAGGAACAAACGAGACCCGGGTTTTCTTGAGGGAATATTTCACACGATTTTATTTAATCTCAACACACCATTTTCTTACTGCTCGGTTCGGTTGGTTGTCGTTAGGAGGATTCCGGCTTCGATTCCCTCACATTCGGGCTATTTTCTTTTCTTCTGGGGATATCTTTAGGCCCCCCCACAGTGGGGCCCTGCCCGTTTACCGGCTACATCTTCGCAACCGATCTGCACACTTTCGCTTCCAGGTTCAGACTCATTTCTAAAACTAAGTTGTTGTTTTTCTGTGGTCACGTGATTCTCGTTCCCACGCGCAATCTGGGGACAAAACGACTGACTGATCTCTGACTCAAAAGGTCACGTCAGGTTTCTCCAGATTTGTTATGACTGCTCCTAGATCAAACACTTCTATGACTCATTTCTGAGTCCAGAAACAAAGCCTATTTTTCGAATAACCAAACTAGCTATTTGTTACTAGTTAATCTACCCGTTTGAAATACAGGGCCCGTCATAATATAACAACAAGACAATATGATAAAATGGAAGCAAAAAGAGCGAGAATACGACTAACGTATAAGAAAAAATAGAAAAGTTTTAATACCATAGTTTCCAATTATTATAAGCAAAGAATATGTAATCCCTATAAATCGTAAGTGATGGTAAATACACACAAAAGGCAATATACAATAAGGTCGTAATATATATATATATATATATATATATATATATATATATATATATATATATATATATTCCATGAGAAATGCCAGTATACTGTCATCATATGCCCTTAATAGGGTTAAGATGAAAATTCATATACACTAAATGTACAAAAGCAAGGAAATTCCCAAATTCTTACACTTTTATTGTCATTAAGGGTATGACTACATATCAACCAAACCATTTCATTATCACATCACTACAGTATAAATCTCTATGCATGAGTGGATGAAGTGTGTGAGGTGCGCTGAAAAAAAATTCCTACCAGTAAATTACATAGCCCTGTTGTGCTCGCATACCCTTAATGACAATAAAAGTGTAAAAATTTGGGAATTTCCTTGCTTTTGTACATTTAGTGTATATGAATTTCCATCTTAACCATATTAAGGGCATATGATTTCAGTATACTGGCATTTTTCATGGAATGTCACTACTTTTGTAAAGACTATGCCTCAATACAATGGTCATTTTTAAGGTTTTTTGGAATTTTCTGGAAAACTAAGGTATATGGTCAACTGAAATTAAAATGCCATCAACTAGACCCTAGAACCTCTATCTCTACCAAAAATCAGCTGAATCCATCAAATAGTTGATGAGATACAGGGTGGTACGTACGTACACACAGATAACATGATTTCATGATTAAACTTTCTGGATCTCTGGGTTACCTTGACTAATGATGCTGAAATTCTACACACTTATGGAACCTATCAAATAAAAATTTTGTGCAAAGTTTTAACTAATTTGGTTTATTGGTTTTTGAGTTATGATTTCCAGCATATGCCATTTTTAGGGTCAGAATTAAGGGATAGAATCAATATTGGTTTCGAATCTCCAAATGAACCCCCTAAATAAATTATAAGGGCAGAAACCCATGTAAAACTTTAAATCAATCCTATTTTGATCAAATTTAAATCATATGTATAAAATCCCGAATCTTTATATGTCCTTCAATATGCCGAATCTCTGTGTTCCCCCCTAAGGGGACTAGGGGTGGGAGGGAGCAGAACACTCTCGAAACTTCAACTACGTATAAATCTGATTTTAATGTAATTTAAACCATATGTATAAGACACTAATTTAGGGAGTTTTCTTACATTTCAGTTTCTTCCGATTATATGAGGGGGTAAACTTCAACAAAAAAAGAAAATTGTTGATAATTCATAAAGAGCGCCCATAGTTGTAATCACGTGATGTTTATAGCAAAAAAAATTGTGGAGATTAAAATCAGATTTATAAAATACGGTATTCCGATAAATGTCTGTTATAATTTACGGCGAGTTTTTCAGTTGCCGACAGAACCGACCACTTACTTAAGTTCCTGACTCAGTTACGTCAACAAAGTTCTGTGGATCCTTTAAGCACAGCGTGGGGATCGAACAATTGACGCACAACCGGTCGGAACACATACAGTCTTTGTAGCATCGGACTACATATGGTGCCATGAGCCCAGGATGGGACCTTGTGTGCCTTCCGCGGCACATAGGACCACAGGTTCACGTTTTCGCTCAGCTGTCTCGTTTTCACGTTTTAATTCTTATTAATAAAATTCTGATAATAATTATTATAGGGTCACTTCACACAGGTCTTATCATCATAAGTTCCGACCACACATGTCTGATCTCTTTTTTAAAAAAAAAATAATAATTGATATACAGTAGAAACCAATTTTATTAATGTACGCTCCATTAAAACGCTCGTCACAATAGAAAACCTCGGACATTTGTGTTTTCTGCTTTGTTTGCCACATATATCGATCAAAGGGTTGTAGTGCGTAATCTCTCTACATTTCAAAGTAAAAATCAATCGATTTATTGCAGGTGTGCGTGACTTTTGCCACGATTCTTACAATGACAATCAACAATTCTGGAAGCTTGTGAATCATTTTTATCTGAATGAAATCTGTTCACTGTGTAGGGTGAAAGAGTCGCCCGGACTCAGTATTACTCTTGGATATTGGTTGATAAATCAGTCAGTATACATATTAGTTAAATATATATTTGCCTCGTAAACAGGATGTATTATAGACAAAGGGGTCAGCAGAGTTCAAACGAGTGACTATCAGATTATAAGCTATATCGTGAAAATCGTAAAGCTGAGAGACACATTGCAACGAGACTGCTTTCCTAGAGACTAAAACATGGTCTTCTTCACGTCCAATGTCAACAAATACACGTCGAGCCGTTCTCTTAAGTAATCAAACTTTGTTAATTCCATTCATCGTTTTTAAGCCTCTCTTTGATCATCTAACTGACAATCTCATTTACCCTTATCCTCGAGTGGCTTTTGACCTTGGTAAATGGTGATTGATTAGTATATAAAAAGGCTTAATCAGGTGTTACGTGAGAAGAACGATTGAGAGAGTAGCCATCACATTCACTTGCATTGATATTCCATTGAATCCGTCTTCTCCTAAAATCAGACTTTTATAAGTGCGAATGGCTCAAATAACCGATAGTTTTTTCTCCATTTCCCCTGAATATTAGCCAAGTTTAGTAATACTAAATCAGCCGTGACAATACATGTATAGTCGTAGAATACTAAATATTGATTTAGATAAGTAACGCTGAGACAGGCATCCATAAATGCGCTGGATAGAAGAACAGAAAAGAAAGAAAAATGAGAATCCAGCAGCAACAGAATGAACGATAAGAAATACTGTGAAAATGAACGAGTGAAAAAAACTAATGTTGTAGAGTGATAGCACTCTTCACGGCAATAATGAACGAAGTCCGTAAAGGACTATGAATGATAAGCTTGGTAAGTAGTTATAAATAACAAAATAACCCAGAATGTAAATGTCTTAAAATAGTACGGTTTATTCCAACGTATATATCTTGTACAAACAATAGTAACTACGGATAATCCAATAGGATTTAACAGAATACAATCGAATCCCCCATACTACTGTGTGTAATCGTATTTATTGTTCAGACTAGTTCACTTATTTAGTAACTGATGGGAGTCTGGTATCCCATCACAACACATTCTATTCGTTAGTTGTGTCATGTTAAAGGCTAAAATAAAAAGATATATAGTTTATTTCCTAAACGTGTGTTCTGGTGAATTAACTTTATTGACTGCTGATGTTAGAGTCAGGGTTAGGATTATGGTTAGAGTGTTAGGGATAGGGATAAGGTTAGGGTAAGGGTGTTAGGGTTAGGGTTTACGATAAAACACATTGCGAATCTCGTACTTCACGCTAATCTGTTGTATTTTATCTCAACAGTTAATAGAAATACACTCGAACACAAGGTTAAAAAATAAACTCTTTTTATTCTCGCTCTCACATGATGATACCAATGACAAATACAATGCATCGTATTTATAGTCATTTTCGGACTTAATTCATTTTTGGTGTGAGGGGTGTTATCAACCGCTAGTATATGACATTGAAAGTGTACGCATATGCAATTGTCACTTCCGGTTCATTAGTGTTGAAAGGGAGAAACGTATAAAAGTGTAGCTTATTATAGACTAACGTAACTAAAACTGCCTGATTTTCATGAATGAATCCTTACAGGATTATGCTCTTGAGGAGAAATCGACTCTGAAACTGTTTGGTCTTTCTTTCTCATCAAATCTTGAAGTTCATACATTAAATCCATGGCTATTTCTGCTGCTTCTCTGTTCTCTGCTCTCTCTCTCTCTCTCTCTCTCTCTCTCTCTCTCTCTCTCTCTATCTATCTATCTATCTATCTATCTCTCTCTAAACACTTTTTCACACCTGAGGCTATTCTCTATCTCTACAAATCCACAATCAGACCATGTATGGAATACTGTTGTCATATTGGGGCCGGTAAATCTCTGTCCCATTTGAGGGTTCTTGATAAGGTGCAGAAACGTATCTGTAATTTAATTGACCCACCTTGTACTCTTCTCTGCATCCTCTCTCTCACAGACGTGATGTTGCTAGTCTCAGTCTTTTCTATAAGTACTATTATAGCATGTGTTCTTCAGAATTGTGTGATCTATTTCCTGATTTCTTTTTTCCAGCTCGTTTGACTCGTTGGTCTAGTGGTCTTCATCAATTCGCTGTTCAGATACCTCATTGTAATACAGCTTCCTATTCCAGTAAATTCGTTCCAAGAACTGCAGGCTTGTGGAGCTGACTTTTTGCTGACTGTTTTCCTCCTACCTATAGCCTTGCTCTTTTCAAGACTAAGGCCAATTGGCATCTCCTGTCTTTGCGATACTAACCTTTCGTTTTTGTTAGCTCCTTACACCAAGTGGTTTCATGCCCTGTCTAGAGCGATTTCCATAAAAAATATATAAAAATATAACATTAAATAATTTAGATTAATATCGAATATTTATTTGTGATGTGATGTTTAGATCTGACGGACGGGGGAATGAAAGGATATGGTTTGGGCGAATTATTTAATAGATATTTTGTTTGAAATAGCATTCTGATCGCTAAACGCGATGTTGGTCTGTCCCGTTTAGATTTCAAATATCATGTTCGTTGATCTGTAACGCTCACGTTCGAAACAACATTTTTTGAATTTGTTCCGTTTAAGTTTGAAATAGAATTTTCGTAAATCTGTCAGGTTGAATTCGAAATAGTATTTTCGTCGGTTTGTCACGCTAAAGTTTGAAATAGAATTTTCGTTGGTCCCATATGCTAAGTTTCAACTAACATTTTCGTTGGCATGTCATGCGCATGTTTGAACTAGCATTCTTTGGTAACCCTTAAGTTTTAAATAACGTATTCGTAAATCTGTCACACTTATATTTGAAATTGCATTTTGTTGTTTGGTGACTCTTATGTTTGAATAGCATTTTCGGTATTCGGTCACGCTCATGTTTCAAATAGCATTTTCGGTGTTCTGTCATGTTTAAGTTTGAAATATCATTTTCTAAGTTAAGTCACGCTTATATTTGTAATTGCATTTTTTAAAACCATGGTTCACCCCAAACAAGGCAGGCCGACACTGTAGACATAAGGGGCTACTGAGAAAAAAGAAAAGAGGAGAAGGTTGGGGGCAGCCTAAATTGGGGTCTGCGCAGCGAGATGTCTGTTTACATTGGTTTTAAATTTCTGCATGTCAGTACTGTCGGGGAAACAGGGGGCAGGAAGGGAGTTCCAGAGGCCAGCAGCACGAGGAAAGAAGCGATTTGAGTAGAAGGCTCTCCGGCATCTAGGGACCTCCACAGTGAATGAATGAGATTTAGTTGATTGTCGAGTTAGTTTAGTGAATTTACGTTGAGGGGGAACCATAATAGCCAATTTTCGTTTTCTGTCACGATTATATTTTAAATAACATTTTCGGTGTTCGGTCATTAACGGGTAAATAATACTGAAATACCCTTTCCCCTCTCCACTTCTAGTGAACCTTTAAAAGAATGCAAGATGAACCGGACGCAGAATGTTTCAACAATATTTTTTAAAGAAAGTAATGGCTATAAAATGAATTTTGTGTGTTTTTATATTGATAAATCAGTAAAATATTATTTTGTTAGTTATTCTATTTGCTTTTTGCATATAACTAATTTTGTGGGTAACATGTTTATTTTATATTTTATGGGCTACCATACATGAAAGAAGTCATATTGCTCTCTTAGGCATGATAATATTATTGAATCCATTTGACGAATTTCATAAGTTCAGCGCGTGTAATGTCAGTTGGAGGTTAGAGATTCTCAACTAAAGGCTAAAAATGCTTAAAACCAGCAAGTTAAAATGGTTCCATCATGTCTGGCGTGCCACACACATCTTTCCAAGTTCTAAAATTTGGTACGTAACAGGTAGTTCTAAGCTTTGGTACGTAACAGGTAGTTCTACGATTTAGTACGTAACATGTAGTTCTAAGGTTTGGTAAGTAAAAGGTAGTTCTAATGTTTTGTACGTAACAGTTAGTTCTAAGGTTTGGTACGTAACAGGTAGTTCTAAGATCTAGTACGTAACAGGTAGTTCTAAGATCTAGTACGTAACAGGTAGTTCTAAGATCTAGTACGTAACAGGTAGTTCTAAGATCTAGTACGTAACAGGTAGTTCTAAGATCTAGTACGTAACAGGTAGTTCTAAGATCTAGTACGTAACAGGTAGTTCTAAGATCTAGTACGTAACAGGTAGTTCTAAGATCTAGTACGTAACAGGTAGTTCTAAAGTTTGGTACGTAACAGGTAGTTCTAAGATCTAGTACGTAACAGGTAGTTCTAAAGTTTGGTACGTAACAGGTAGTTCTAAAGTTTGGTACGTAACAGGTAGTTCTAAGATCTACTACGTAACAGGTAGGTAAACCACAGTATTTTGTACAGGATGGTGAGTTAGCGGCATCAAGAACTATGTGACATATAAGCTAGAATTCAGTAGATAATTACTATTGTCAGCTTACACCGGCTTCTATTTATGTTGTGAGTCGAACGAAAGTGGCTCAGAATCAGATGATTATAGTTTTATAAGAAGGGATCTAGGTATACGAGATCCATCCTATAATAAATCAAGGAAAATATTTGAACGTTATTTTAGATACACAAAGGTTCATAGAAATCGTGAGAAAGGTTAATGTCGAACGAGTGTGTTGCTGACGGGCGTATAGTTGAACGGCTGATAGCAGTTTTACTTCATGTGTTGGTGAAATGGGAAAATAAGGATATTCTCTCGTCGGTCTCACGTTAGAAATGTGGAAACTAACTTGTCTTTCTTGAGCGACAGGCTGTAAACGTCCACCTGCGGATCACTACACCCAGCAATCAGATTGGTCCACAATTGAACAATTTCACCTCAGCATCTATTCTCCGCGCACAAAAAAATAGGCCGTTAGTGCTACGGGTTTCGCGAGAATCGTCTTCATTTATTGTCGGTCAGTCTGTCACGCTAAAGTTTTTTATTATCAAATTTCCAAGCTGAAGTGGAAGTAATGTGTGAATTTATGTACGTACAAATGACATTTTTAAGAAGGATTTTAGCCTTGGAAATGTTAAATTGCCGGTTGCCATCACATTCTAAGCAACCTAGAAAATCTATTTTTATTAGATATACATAATCTTTTTATCTAATTTTTTGTGTGTGGGTGTGAATGCTTCAAATGAATATGAGAAAATGTGTTTGTTTCTCGCTCATTCGAATAGGAAAACATAAAGTGTTTGTCAAAATGTAAGAAATGTTTTCTAAGTGTAAGTACAAGGGGAATGAATTCCTCGATGTCTTAGACGCGTCCACGCTTCTCTATTAGGTGCTTTGTCCGTCGGTCGGTCGTTCGGTCACGCTTAGATTTAAAATAGAATTTTCGTTGATCTGTCACGCTAACGTTTGAAATAGCATTTTTTATGTCACGCTTATATTTTAAACAGAATTTCGTTAGTTTTTCATGCTTACGTTTTAAATAGAATTTTCGTTGGTCTGTCGCGCTTAAGTTTTAAATGTCATTTTCGTTGATCTATCACGCTTAAATTTGAAAGAGCATTCTCGTTAGTCTGTCACGCTTAAGTTTAAAATAACATTTTGATTGGTGTGTCGCACTTTAGTTTAAAGATAACGTTTTCGTGTGTCTGTCACGGTTGAAATAAGATTTCTGTTGGTCTGTTGTGCTTAAGTTTGAAATAGCATTTTTGTAACACTTTAGTTTCATATAACATTTTCGTTGATCTGTCACGCTTAAATTTTAAATAGTATTTCCATTGTTAAGTGCACATCTAAAAAAATATCCGTTCTTTTTTCTTCTCTTTTTTTCCTATTAACTTCTCACACATTTCTGCCTCGGGGGATTTATGATAAGAAATTTTCATAAATGATTCAGCCTCTTTTTCGTTCGGATTGATTTTCTTTTATTTTATAAGCGTTACAATTCCACATTTTATTAGTTTGATTGACAATCCACCCACGCATAAAAAATATATATGTCTGTGGCCAATGAAAGCAGTAACGTCCCGCTTTATTGTCATCGGTAATTTTCAACACTAAATTCTAATGTTAAAAATACCGAGTGTTAAATTAATGTAACCATATATGCTAAACCGCCATGGACGTGTGTATCGCTCTTGAATCGTATCTCTCAAAAATGAGTACGATATATATATATATATATATATATATATATATATATATATATATATGGACGGCGGCACCAGGAGGGGGGCAGGGGGCCCAAGCCCCCTCACTTTTTTACTTGGCCCCCCCTACTTTACGGTCATCAATAATTAAGTTGATATGCATGTGTTTAACCGCCCCCCCACACACTTTTTAGGAGAGCCCCCACTTTTATAACTGTCCCGCCGCCCCAGATATATATATATATATATATATATATATATATATATATATATATATATATATATTTGCGAATATTCATTTATTAGAAGCTTTAAAACAAATTAATTATGTAAATTTGAAAGACGTGTGTGTTTAGGGAAGTTTTGGAATGGGTATATATGATAGCTGATAAGTAGATATAAAAAGAGAGCGATCAAAACTAATAATATAGTTTCGGCTTCAGACAGACAGATACATAATCTCCATATAGTCCATATAACCCATTCTTACGCCTAGTGATTGTGTTCCAAAATTAATAGTGATAGGTTCAATATATATATATATATATATATATATATATATATATATATATATATATATATATATTTATATATATATTATTTACCTCCTCTCCAGGAGGTTAGACACAAGGTCAGGTGTGCGTTTTGATGAAAGTGTTTCTGCGGCACGAACTGGATTCGAATACGGCACACCAAGGTCCTCAATCGGCGTCGTTAACCACTTACCCCCGTACCATACTACGATAAATATTATTAAATTCGTATTCACATACACGTGTGTTTCATCCTTTTCCGGGAATCATCAGTGTGGATGCCGGTCACACGATTCCAAACACTCAGACTCAAGTCAAAAGTCAACATTTTAACTTTTATCTTAGAACGATGTGGCCAACAAATCAACCACGTCGAAGGAAGAAAATTAAGATCTATTTATGTCTAAGCAACGGGTACACAGATAAAAGACTGTCACGTTGGCCGGAACTTAACATTACGCATTTAAATTTGACAGCCTATATAATTCTCTTATATATGAATTAAGCCGAAGTATTTAGACATCTTTAGTAAATCTCCGTGCCCAGTGGAATCATCGGCAAGCTGAAATGATTGTAGCCACGCCTGACAGGGAATGGCGTCAACAATGACAGAAAAAACGGTGCATCTCTGAGGGCGTCCCCGAAAAAATCCAGTGTGGGATAGTGATTAACTAGGGCTCAAGGGGGGCCTTCATTTTATTCCCTATGAGGTTTTATTTATTATTTATTTACCTGTTAGCAAGTTTTATTTATTCATTTATTTAATTATCTGTTCTTTTGTAATGTTATTATTATACCTGAAAAAATACGAAAGGGGTGGCTGTATAGTTTACCGTTTGAGCCTGTGAAACTAGTGTGCTTTTTTGTTGTCGTTTTGGGGAATAAAGTTATGTATCGGATTAATTGTTCGATATAGAGCTGAAAGAGATGATTCAAATATGTTTTTATCGACTTAACGTGTTTGTTTATTTTTCTTTATTGAGTCGGTGTTTTCGTATTTTCTGTTCTTTTTGTAATGTTATTGTTATATCTGGTCTGAAACAATACGAAAGGAGAGGCTATATAGTTTGCCGTTTGGTTTGTGGAACTAGGGTGCCCTTTTGTTGTTGTTTTTGGGAATAAAATTATGTATCGGGTTAATTGTTCTATATAGTGTTGGAAAGCATGATGCAATAATGTTTTTATGGACTTAACGTGTTTGTTTATTTTTGTTTATTGAATTGGTGTTTACGTATTTTCTAGATCTTAATGGGAAGCGGTGTTTCGTTGATATGTCCCGTTTATAACCAGTAGTGTTGAAAAACATAAACAAAAAAACGAAAAAAGAACAAAAAAAAGGGACAAAAAATAGTTATAAACGGAATGAGGGATACTATCTGTTATTTCCGTTTGAGTGATATAAGTTTAGTCTCTTTATTAATAGTGTGTTAATAATATTAATATTATATTTGTATTTATATTTAGTGTAAATTCATTAAATTCCTTATCTTGTTATTTCACTGGTCCATGCGCACCGGCAAATAAACCTATATACACACACGAGCATGGAACCACAGACATGCCCATACACAACATCTGCACATGCGTGCATGTACACACATCTTCGCTCACATGTACGGGGGGTTATTAATTTAATAATTTTTATTTTTTGTGTTTTAAATTTAATCTTTTATTTATTTTATTAATTATTTTATATTTTATATTTATTAATAATCTGCTCTTATACATACACACGCGCACTCGCATACATGCTTGTACACACATCTGGACGTATACGTATGCCTGTACATTCATCTTCATTTATACATGGGATGGGCGGGTGATTTGAGAATCTATTATATGGATTGTATGAAGCGGGGGTGGGTGGGGGGTTTATGGGTTAAGAAAACTTAGTGGTGTATCTGTAATCCCGTGATAGGAGGGTCACGTGGAGATGGGGTATCTGCTGGTAAATGTATAATCCACATTAGTATTCTCAGATAAAACTAAAAATCTTTATAAAGTCAAAAACTATAAATATAAACAACTAGCAGTAGATAGCATCACCAACAAATACCAATTAGCATCAAATCTCACACACAACGCCATCAACAAAGAAGCAATAACCCTAGCAGCAAATCTCAAAATTGATTACAGAGCCAACCAGTTAACCCCAAATGGGGCCTTGTTTAACTTTAACAACAGGCCCACGTGCAGGCTCATAAACCCAGCAAAAAGCGAAATCGGCTTAGTCAGTAAATGTATACTTAGAAATATTAATGATTATATTAAAAAAACATACAGACTTTCGCCTTTGGACCAATACACAAACAACCATTAATTGGTTCAAGGCCATCCCAGATAAGAAACAATGCCGTTTCACACAATTTGATATCGCTGACTTCTACCCCTCCATTAATAGGGAAGTCCTCGACAAAGCCCTATCATTTTCCAAAACATTCGTGGAAATAAGTGACCTCGAAATTGACACCATCCTCCATGCGAAAAGTCCACTCCTTTTCTTCAACAATCAAACATGGGTTAAAAAATCCAACCCTGAAGACCCTTTTGATGTTCCCATGGGAGCCTATGACAGCGCAGATATATGCGACCTGATTGGGCTTTTCATCCTACACTCCTTACAAAATAAATTCCCTGACCAAGAGTTCGGCCTCTACCGAGACGACGGCCTATACCTATCCCGCAACAACAACGCGCAAGATCTCGACAGATTCAGGAAACGGTTAACCGCATTCCTAAAAGAATTCGGATTTAACATCACCATAGACACCAACCTAACTAGCGTAGATTTTTTAGACGTATCCCTAGACCTGACCAACAATTCAACTAGGCCATACCACAAACCCACCGAACAACTCCGGTACATCCACACCAAATCCTGCCACCCCCACTCATATTTAAGAACCTTATACCCAATATTAGTAAAAGAATTCCAAGCCTTTCATCCACACCTGAGATTTTCCAACAATAATGCCCTCACTGAGAGCGGTTATAACGAAAAAATATCCTACATACCCAACCAATCCACCAGCCAACATAGACGCAAGAGACAAAGAAATATTATCTGGTTCGCCCCCCCCCCTTCCCTCAGCGTCAAATATAACGTAGGTAAGCAATTTCTCAAACTAATAGACAAGCACTTCCCGCCATCAAATAATCTCCATAAACTTTTTAACAGAAATACAGTAAAAACTAGCTATTCATGTTTTCAGTCCGTGGGATCCAATCTGACCTCCCAACTACCAACTAATTCACCCAACCCCTGTTTCTCTTGCAAAAGAGGTGAGACCTGCCACTTGGGCGGAGGATGCACAGTCAGCTCCGTTGTTTACGACGCCATGGTAATATCTGGGGTGGATACTGAAAGGGGGGATATATACATCGGAATGACCCAAGGTTCCTTTAAACAAAGACTCTATGCCCACAACAACACTTTCAAATACCCCAAAAAAGACCACATAACCACACTGGCAACCCACGTATGGGATCTCAAGAAGTCCAACACACTCTACAAAATAGAATGGAGAATTACCGACAAACCTAAATCCTACAGCCCCACCTCCAGGACCTGCCCTTTGTGCACTACTAAGAAATTCAGAATTATACAAGCTATCAACAACCCTTCCATAAACTGCATGAACATAAAAACCGAGGTCTTCAGAAAATGTCCCCATAACAATATAACATAACCCACCAATTATCCCTTTAACCCAAATACTCCTCTAAAAAGATAGTAAAGTATTTCTTAAAAACATATAAAATAACTAATCCCCCCAAGACCTCCCTAAACCCATAACAATATTCCTATTCTTCTATTTACGTACAAAATACCCCCCAAGATATATGTTAAACACACCACAGGCGCGACTAAATAAACCCTGCCTACCCTGATTCAACCTTGTCCTAACCCAGATGAAACATTCATCAATAAACACCCCACCCTTTCACCACAGATAATCACATCATCCATACTAAAACTAACCCCATCCACAGCATGTTATACATTTATTCGCAGATACCCCATCTCCACGTGACCCTCCTATCACGGTATTACAATAAAACCTCATAGGGAATAAAATGAAGACACCCCCTTGAGCCCTAGTTAATCACTCGGGGACGCCCTCAGAGATGCACCGCTTTTTCTGTCATTGTTGACGCCATTCCCTGTCAGGCGTGTCTACAATCATTTCAGCTTGCCAATGATTCCACTGGGCACGGAGATTTACTAAAGATGTCTAAATCTTCCCTTTTGGATGAAACCGCAGTACATTGCTGAAATATGTAATATACAGTATCTAAATAAATTATATTAGCTCTCTTATATGATCGAGCACTTTATTTGATTTCTTTTCATATACAACCTGACACTCTCTCTCTCCCTCTCTCTCTCTCTCTCTCTTTCTCCCTCTCTCTCTCTCTCTCTCTCTCTCTCTCTCTCTATATATATATATATATATATATATATATATATATATATATATATATATATATATTAGGATAAATATTTTTTTAATTCTTGTACACATACACAAGTACTTTTTATCCTTTTCCCTGAGCTTTAAATTAAATATCCTTTGGACCCATTTCTGCTCTTTATTTTCTCCTCTTCTTTTCCAATGCTACTTCTATGTATATTTAATATATGTGTATGTATATGCGTTATATATATATATCTCGATCACATTTATATGCATATATATATATTTATTTCTATATTTTTTTTTTTTTTTTTTTTTGTTGGCATACCCTTCATCTCAACATGAACCCAACCACTATATATATTCCCCGATAATTTACAGACTTTCTCGTCTTTTGTCATTTTTGTATTCTTCGTCCGCTCTTGACAAAGCCCACGTGAAATTTGGGCGAAACGTTGAGCGAAAAAGGTCTTCCGCTTTTCCATTTTTAATTTCATACCGTCGGATTATTTTTATCCTTTCATATACTCATATATATATATATATATATATATATATATATATATATATATATATATGTATTGTTGAATATAAGAGACAACTCGTGTCTAGATATCCTTTCAATAGTCCGAATTAGGATCTTAGTTTCGGAGGGGAATTGGCTGATGAATTTGCCATAATTTGCATTTTTCTCCCAAGTACTTTCGGACCCATCTGGGTCCATCTTCGGGGAGGAATGAGGTTAATCAGGTCTAGACCATGTGTATTATTTATAGAAGGTTTTGGGCGGGAATTATGTACTAAGTACAAAAATATATTGGAGCTATAAACATTTTACAATATTATTACTTATATTAAAGTTAATTCTATTAATTAGTTTTTTTTTGTTTTTATATATAGGGCTTCTAATATATGGAGTTTTTGTTTGTTAGTACTATATTCTAAGATTTTGGTATTTTCTACTAAGAGTTTTCTGAATTCCGATCGGGGGCAGGAGTGGTTGTTAGTTAAGTGTTGGGCTATGGCGCTAGTATCAGACAAATTCGTGGTAGTCAAACCTATGACCGGGGTTATTGTTCTTAGACAAAGGATTAACCACAGTGGCGAAGGATTGCCGGACAAATGGTTATGAGAGAATGAATCCCCGACCAAAGGTTGTGAGAGAGATGCCTTTGTAGCAGCATGTCATCCCACTGTTTTGGACATAGCCGGACCACGTGTGGATTAAATTAATAGGTTTAGACAAACAAAGGGAAAAGAAAGAAAACATTATTATTATCTAAAACTTATATTAGAAAGAAAGCGAAGGAATAAGAAAGCTAACACAACATAAGAATGGTCTTTTATAAAATTAATAATTACGAGGAAAACATTTATATTAAACAAAACAATTTATTTAACTAAGACATTTGTAGAGTTCGTCAGTTCGTATTTGTAAGGTGTATATGCGAGCGTGTTTGCTGTATTGTTGTGTGGCAATCGTAATGGTGTATGTTTGAAGAAAAGTTCATCATTCTAATTAAAAGAGATTACCTTTTGCCTCCCCCACCTCCTCGGTTGAGCCGGTAGGGGGGGTATGGTCACCGATCTCCTCTGTGTGCGTTCGCCCAGAACACGGAAGGAAAAAGAGAGAGAAAGGAAATGTGTGCCTTCCTTTATAGACACTAAAAAAACACGCGTGGTCAAGCTGACCTGTTGGTCCCTGATTGGCCGGAATCATCTGGCAACGTGATTTCACGAGATCTTCCCTTTTTCTCTATCTCAGAGACAAAGAAGGGCTGAGTCAACAAAGAAAGAAAGGTCGTACATATATCCCCTTAGTTGTGGCGTCGGCCACAAACCTATGTATATGTTATTTTTTGGTTGTCGGAGACACAGTCTCCCAAAGGACATTTAAACACATAAATAAAGTTTGTCTTACCCAAGACTCTAATCGAGGAGGAAGAATTATTTGTGATAATGAGATTAGTGGTTTTTACTTTATTGTAGAAAATGATCAGTTTTACTTTTTTATTTGGGTCAGTAGGGAATACGTTCTTAATAATATTTCTTAGAACTTGTTCATCTATTTTATAGTTCTGATGGAGTGACACTCTTTCCATCTTATGACCCCTTATCATTGAGTGGCAATCTTTCCATCTTATGACCCCTTATCACTAAGTGACAATCTTTCTATCTTATGACACTTATAATTGAGTGACAATCTTTCTACCTTATAGCACCTTATCATTGAGTGACAATTTTTCCATCTTATGACCCCTTATCACTGAGTGACAATCTTTCCATCTTATGACCCCTTATCACTGAGTGACAATCTTTCCATCTTATGACCCCTTATCATTGAGTGACAATCTTTCCATTTTATGACTTCTTATCATTGAGTGACAATCTTTACATCTTATGACTTCTTATCATTGAGTGACAATCTTTCCATCTTATGACCCCTTATCATTGAGTGACAATCTTTCCATCTCATGACCTCTTATCATTGAGTGACAAGTTTTTTTTATCTTATGGCCCCTTATCATTGAGTTACAATCTTTCCATCTAATGACCCCTTATCCGTATAGCTGCTAAGACCAAGCTCTTTTTCTTTCAACAACTACAAGAAACATCTTGAACCACCGATTCCAATTGCAAATTACACCCGACCTGAGAGTCTTACATTCAAC
This sequence comes from Sepiola atlantica, assembly GCA_963556195.1. NCBI lineage: Eukaryota > Metazoa > Mollusca > Cephalopoda > Sepiida > Sepiolidae > Sepiola > Sepiola atlantica. Next base: position 8,774,562 of record OY744530.1, read on the forward strand.
CCCTTGGCCTAACTTTGACAGGTAACATGAATTTAAACAAATACCTTGAAGATATTTTCAAGGCTGGATCTCTCTACCGTGCTAGAAAACTTCTCACACCTGACTTCATCCTATATCTATAGAAAGCCACCTTCCATCCGCCCATGCATGGAGTATTGTTGTAATATCTGGGATGGTGGACTATCTACTCATCTCTCCCTCTTAGACAAGGTCCAAAAAAGTTCACTAATCTAATGGGTCCTTCACTATCTACCAAGCGTCAGCTCCTGTCCCATCGCCGAAATGTGGCAACAGTGTGTTTGTTGTACAAGTACTTCAATGGAATGTGCTCCGATGAACTTGCTGCGCTGGTGCCCTCCCCCTCGACGTAAATACACTCGACCAACCCGACAATCCATTCATTCACTGTGAAGGTCCACAGATGTCGGAGAGCTTTCTACTCCAACAGTTTTTTTACTCGTGCTGCCGGCCTTTGGAACTACCTCCTTGCTCCCTGCTTCCCCAAATGTACCGACATAAAGAAATGTAAAACTAATGTAAACAAGCATCTAGCTGCACAGCTCCCAAATTAGGATGACCCCAATACTTTCGCCCCTTACGTCTACAGTAGCAGCATGCCTTGTTTAGGGTGAACTTTGTTTAAAAAATAAAATAAAATAACTTAGATGTCTACTGTTTATATATTGCGCTCTAATATGATAAATGACATGTGAGTCTTCTACATTCTATATAATATTACGATAGCAAACATCGATTAGCACTGATAGAAAGTAAGTAAACATATGCACATATTTGGCGCGTATTTTTGTACTTTGCGTCGTCTTCTCGTTTTTAATTATAATTTCCATTTCACCATTTTATAATTCAACATTTGTTCAACCATTTCTTGATACGTTTCTTTTAATAAGGAAATGAATTGAGCCGAAACAAAAGTATCTTCCATGGGTTTTCATTACATGTATTTCAAACAATCAATTATTTAATTCTCTACTTGTATTTGTAATTATTTTAATAAAAAAATTATTAAAACAATTACAAATACAGTTTGACTTTCAATAATTGAATACTCTTGCTTGTTCTTCTGTGTAAAAACAATCCGCTTGTTATAATTAGAATTAATGTTATCAATCGGCTAATGCTTGATTATTCATTTTAGTTTTCGCTAATTATACATTCCCGGCGTTGCCCGGGATGCAGTGAAATGATTTTAATTTTTAATTTGTATTTGTTGATTATTTTAAAATGTTTAATGTTAGTAGAACTTTTTAAAATAAATGGTAGCTAAGTACGTCATTATATTGACAATAACTCTGCACAACAATAACAAATAAAAATGTGCTAGTCAGAAGCAAAGTGCTATTTGTCAGCTTGGATGCTATTTGTGTCTTACTTTGAAAAAACAGACAAGATAACTTTATATGTTAGATTATTTGATAAAATCGCTGTAATATTACTGTAACAGATCTACTAACACATATAAAAAACAACTAAAAAATATAATAGACAATAAGACATAGTTTTTTTAATTCAATTAATCTAGACGATGTCATTCTTCTAAAAAATCAATGAGTCCTTATGGGGAACTTTATAGATCTGAGGAAAAAGTACAAACAATATTAAAGTATACAAATACAAGTTTATATTTGAAAATAATTATATAGGGTCCGCTATTAGTAAATATATAATTTAATTTCAAAATAAATCCATCAGACTAATCATCGTTAGGTAGGTTGGTGGTTTGAGCTGGCATTGCTTTCGAAGGTCTCATTGAACGAATGTCCCGCTCTCGGCTGTCCAGAATTAATTCAAAGTCGCAATTCTTCCATCTTTTGTTAATCTTGTCGACACAATGTATACCTGAAACAGAAATAAAAATGCTAAGTATCAACACAGTTACAAACAAAAGAAATATATTGTTACTCATGACGAATCCTGTATGAAACGAATCAATTATAAAGAAATAACTATTTTAAAATATAAAGAACTTGAAGCATTAAAAACCTTTTTTTTATCAAAATGACTAGATTTAGTATTAAATAATCCGAAAAGAATGGGTTTGTACTAAAATTTAAAAAAAGAATGGGTTTGTACTAAAATTAAAAAAAGAATGGGTTTGTACTAAAATAAAAAAAAGAATGGGGGTGTACTAAAATAAAAAAAAATGGGTTTGTACTATAATAAAAAAAAGAATGGGGTTGTATTAAAATTTAAAAAAATGGGGTTGTACTAAAATAAAATAAAAGAATAGGGGTTGTACTAAGATAAAAAAAAGAATGGGGTTGTACTAAAATTTAAAAAAAGAATGGGGTTGTACTAAAATTTAAAAACAAGAATGGGTTTGTACTAAAATTAAAAAAAGAATGGGTTTGTACTAAAATAAAAAAAGAATGGGTTGATACTAAAATAAAATTTTAAAAAATGGGGTTGTACTAAAATGAAAAATAAAGAATGGGTTTGTACTAAAATAAAAAAAGAATGGGTTTGTACTAAAATAAAAAAAGAATGGGTTGGTACTAAAATAAAAAATAAAAAGAATGGGTTTGTACTAAATAAAAAGAGAATGGGTTGATACTAAAATAAAATAAAAAGAATGGGGTTGTACTAAAATAAAAAAAGAATGGGTTTGTACTAAAATAAAAAAAGAATGGGCTTGTACTAAAATAAAAAAAGAATAAGTTGGTACTAAAATAAAAAATAAAAAGAATGGGTTTGTACTAAAATAAAAAAAGAATGGGTTTGTACTAAAATTAAAAAAGAATGGGTTGGTACTAAAATAAAAAAAATGGGTTTGTACTAAAATAAAAAAAGAATGGGTTTGTACTAAAATAAAAAAAGAATGGGTTGGTACTAAAATACAAAATAAAAAGAATGGGTTTGTACTAAAATAAAAAAAGAATGGGTTTGTACTAAAATTAAATAAGAATGGGTTGGTACTAAAATAAAAAAAAATGGGTTTGTACTAAAATAAAAAAAAGAATGGGTTGGTACTAAAATAAAAAAAAAAGAATGGGTTTGTACTAAAATACAAAAATGGGTTGGTACTAAAATAAAAAAAAAGAATGGGGTTGTACTAAAATTTTTAAAAAAGATTGGGTTTGTACTAAAATAAAATAAAAAGAATGGGTTTGTACTAAAATAAAAAAAAAGAATGGGGTTGTACTAAAATTAAAAAAGAATAGGTTTGTACTAAAATAAAAAAAAGAATGGGTTTGTACTAAAATAAAAAAAGAATGGGGTTGTACTAAAATAAAAAAAAGAATAGGTTTGTACTAAAATTAAAATAAAAAAGAATGGGTTTGTACTAAAAAAAAATAAAAAGAATGGGGTTGTACTAAAATTAAAAAAGAATGGGTTTGTACTAAAATAAAAAAAAAGAATAGGTTTGTACTAAAATAAAAAAAGAATGGGGTTGTACTAAAATAAAAATAAAGAATAGGTTTGTACTAAAATAAAATAAAAGAATGGGGTTGTACTAAAATAAAAAATAAAGAATGGGTTTGTACTAAAGTAAAAAAAAGTATGGGTTTGTACTAAAATAATAAAAAAGAATGGGTTTGTACTAAAATAAAAAAAGAATGGATTTGTACTAAAATAAAAAAAGATAAAAACAATTAAACCACTTTTATTAGATAATATAAGACAATGTGTAGATCTACTTAACAATAAAATAAATAAGTCTACTCATTGAATAGTACTACATAGAGATACAAGGGGAACATAGAGGAGAACTAGATAAAAAATAAAATACATAATAATTTGCATTAAGAAAATCATAGAATAATAGAATCGCCCCCAAAAAGTAGAACTTCAGGTAGAAACGAGTCGTTGAAAAAATAATTACATTTATTAATAAGATGCTCTTATTGTGTATTGGGTTATAAGTATTTGAGTGATCTCCCTTGGATTCATTTTCGGCCAACGTTAGAGAACGCGCTCTCCTACTGCAAGAGTTTGTAATCTCGTTCAACATAGTGCGTTCTGTACGTTCTTAACGATGAGTCACTAGTGAAAAGCTACGAATATTTTATACTTCAGCTTTTACGTTTTTAGCAGCACACGTGTTGGGAATATTTCTCCTGTGCGCGAGATCGCTATTTTACGTGTTGTGTTATCGAGAATAACACACGAGTGTGTCAGAAGAAAGAAAGGAAAAAGGAGAATTACGAATAAATAGCTAGAATTGCTTACATACACATTTATTCACATATAAACACTTCGTTCAAAGACAAACGTAAAATGGGGAGTTACGAAACATGTCATGCGGTACACAATATAACAATAGAACAGCAGACATTCGTACTAAGCAAAGAATACATTAAAGTCCCAAATACAATAGGAAAAAACATATGTTATCTGGCCGTAGATAGAGAAATATGGGTGTGAAATGGATAAATAATTGTTACTTCATGTTGTTTATATCTGAGAGTCTAGGCGACTGCTATTAGTAGAATAACCTATAGGCAAAGCCTGATAGAGTTTTGGAAGACATCTGATGCAATGATCATCAGTCCTCATAAAAGTCATCCTCCGATTAGGAGCGGACATCGAGGCGTCCATACGTTTTTAATGACGCACTGGAAAAAGACTATGATCTCTTTCTAAATTCCGCGTTAAAAGAGGGCGTTATCTAACGTTGGCCGAGAATAAATCCAAGGGGGATAACTTGGATAATTCTGACCTAGCAGAGGTAACTTCTATAATTGATCATGAGGAAACTCATATTTCATTGTGCTAAAAATAACGTTTCAGCTGATGCCAAAGTCAGTGTCTCAAGTTGTAATAAATCGAAACTTTCTTTCCCCACAACAGAGAGTGAGTAACAATAGTCAATCATAATGCCGACAAGAACTGACCGGATGAGTTGTCGTTCCACAAAGATTCAAAAATTAATGTACACATATTGCAAGTCAGACATTTAAGAACATATACAAAATAAAAGAGCATTAATGTCACACTTGCAAATCAAATTTATTATTTTCAACACGAGTCTTTTGGTTGTATTCATGCTGTACGTCCAAGCTGTTCACTCTGTTTCAGTATAGTAAAGTGGTCGACCATAGTCGAGGGCAACCCGAAGGCTCCCTTTTAATTGGCTACTACACCAGGGTGTAGGAAAGGCGCCACTTCTTTTCCTAAGATTACTCCACTTGCCCTTGATCCTCACCGTATAATGCTGAGCGTTTAGCAAGGGAGAATCAAGTACAATTTTTTGAGTCTTTTGTGTGACTCGACCGATAATTGAACCTCAATCTCCCGGCCCATTAGCAAACACTCTAACCATTATGGCAAACGGGCCGGACCTATTTCAGTATAAAACCAGAAAAATTCCTCTAACAACTACGAACACATAACTAGAGAATAATTAATATTAAGAACTCTTACCGTCTCATAACATCTCATTTAGAATTCCGTATTTTGAGGATTCCTAATGCAAAATGGCTTTGAGGAATAAGTCAACTTTCACCGTTAAAAGCTGGGATGTCTAAGCATTTATCTAATTGGTCATTCCAATAAGTTCGACTTGATGAATGATTCAGTTCCTGTGATTTTTAATATTCGAACATGATGGTTTATCAGAAATTGATTTAAAGTATAATTTGTTTTTTATTAAATCCAGGTTATCATTCCCCATGGAAAGTTACGCTAGCTTTTGCGTTTTAACCGACCACGTGCTAGGGGGTATTATTCCCGCACATGCGGTGGTTAATTTGCGTGTTATTTTGTTATGAATAACAAATACGTGCATCGTAAGAAAAACAAAAATATAGGAGTTGAGAAATAGCTGGCTTTAGATAAGTTTGTCAAAGGTGTTTACTGCACATGTAATCTACTACATAATATTTTATATAAAGAAAAGAACAACAGACATAAATACTAAGCAAAGAATGCATTAAGATCCCAAATGTTGCATCATCTACTAGTCTCTCCCTCTTAGACAAGGCCCCAAAAAAGAGTCGCTAACTTTATAAATCTCTCACTATTCACCAAGCTCCAGCCCCTGTCCGATCGTCGCAATGGTGCATCTTTGTGCTTGTTTTACAAATACTTCAATGGATTGTGCTCCGATGAACTTGCTGCTCTAGTCCCCCCTCGATGCAAATAGCCTAGACCAACCCGACCATCAGCTAAATCCCATCCATTCACTGTGAAGGTCCCCAGATACTGGAGAGCCTTCTACTTTCATAGCTTCTTTCCTCATGCTGTAGGACTCTGGAACTCTCTCCCTGCTCCCTGTTTCACTGACTGTATCGACATGTAGAAATTTAAAACTAATGTAAACAGACATCTCGCTGCACACCTCCCAACTTAGGATGGCCCCCAAAACTTACACCCTAATTTTCAGTAGCCCCTTACGTCTACAGTGGCAATCTGATTTGTTTGGGGTGAACTATGACTTTTTTTAAATTAATATAATAAGAAAGATCACATGCTATCAGGGTCGTAGATAGAGAACATGCGTGAGCGATGAATAATTAAATGTTACTCATTTTGTATTGTACGTTTCTGAGAGTCTATGCGGCTGATATCAGGAGAATAACCTACAGAGAAAGTCTGCTCATTCATATTTTATAAATCAGATTATTCTATTGTTGCATTGGTTTCTCCAATATCTTTCTAGTCAGAATTCTTTCTAGAATAAAAATTGGGGGTTTACAGTAGGGACCACGCTAAGGTTGCCAACATCCCTAAGTGAAAGTGTTTCTGTGGAACGAAATGGATTCGAACTTGGCACACCCAGGTCGTCAATCCGTGTCATTAACCACTTTACAGCCATCACCTCCCAGAAAGCTGTTAGGGTTTGGGAAAGCATGCTCCCGAGAAGAGGGTGGACGACATGCCCATCCACTTTGAACGACGCGCCAGAAAAAGACTCGTTCTGAATCTCCCACACATGGACAGAAGTTCCGCACGGGTTTTCTAACGTTTGTCGAGAATAAATCAAAAAGGGATAACAGATAATTCTGACTGAACATCCATTAAAGATGGATCGTGTCCGGCGTGGGTGCACATTTCACATTATCTAAAAATCGATTTCGATATACAATTTTCAAAGTCACTCAATATTATCGTTTAATACTATTAAACATTTTGATTGAATTTCCACTTCAGTAAGCAATGATTCTTCAACCTTATTTTTGACTTAATATATAGTTTATCTAGGTCATGACCTTTCCTTTTAAATGTTACAGTAAGAAGGGAAGCACTCCCATGGTACTGAATTATAGAGATAAGAGGTTATTGGACAGAAACTGTTTTAAGTACACAGAGGAAGAAAATGATTTGTAATGGTGGTATATAGACGAGGGACCAGAGAGTCAAAGCTCAGTCCAGCACCTATCATGGAAAAAAACGATAGACGCAGTATTTTGGTATTGCGTTATACAGATAAGAGGTTATTGGACAGAAACTCTGTTCATGGACATTCCGTTGGGTTTTAGGTACAGAGGGGAAGAACGGGAAGTTCTTTGCAGTGATGGTAGAAATATGAGTTCTTGCTGTGAATGTTTTACAGGGTGGGAACCAGAGATTGAAGCTCAGTCGAGCACCTACTATGAGAATAACTATTGAGTAGAAAAAGACTAGCAACGTCTCTTACGTGAAGTATGCGCCAATATGTGAGCCCCTTGTTTAGATAAGCTTTTCGGGCTGATGTTCACTCCAGATCTAAAAGTCGAAAACGTATATCTAATCAATTTCTAAGGCCGCTGGGAAACTGGTTGGATCATTCTACAGCTCCAGAAACTACCTGGCTACAGATGTACTCAGATAGTCCAAAGATAGAATACTCCTGCCACATATGGGGAGGTGCCATGCAGTGCACTCTTTTTTGGCCTTGGCAGAGTACAAAACCGACTTCGAAATCTAGTGGGGGATGAGCTCTTCTCTTTCCGCAGAAGAGACGTTGCTAGCCTCTCTCTACTTTATCATTATGTTCATGGAAGTTGCTCGACTGAGCTCCAGCCTTTCGTTACTCTTTGTAAGACAGTCACAGCAAGATATCGTCTTGCCGCCACAAAAAAAGAAACTTTTTTCTTCCCTCATGTGTCTAGCGTCGGGCCAAATTTCCATGGACAGAGTTTCTTTGCAATAACTTCCCACCTGTGGAACACATTCATGCGGGACTGCTTCCCTGCTGATTACAACATGGTCGTCTTCAAATCCAATACCAGCAAATTCTTTTCATGGACTGCCCCAGAAGTAATCAGACGCAGTCTATGTCATTGATCAAAGTTAGTACTTCCATAGTGTTTCTCATCTTTCGGCTGGCATTCATTCCTATCTCAATAATCTGTATCTTCGAGTAGCTCTTGTCCTTGTTAAGCGGTGACTTCAAAAGTTTTTAGAAAAATGCCAAGTTTGGCTAAACCCCATTAAGTAGTTTCTGAGTCTATAGCAGACAAACGGACAGAGAACCGGACAGACAGACAGACAGACATTGCATTTTATTTATATAGATCATATGTATTGCTTTTCTTTTTTTTTTTCTTTCAATCGTTCCAACTATAATCAATATGGCGGCGATGACAATATTGTCTGATTAGATAATGTCACAAGTGTATTTCACGCGTATCCAACGATAACGTTTTTTTAATGGCTCAAAAGTTTAACTACTTAAAAAGATGTTTTTTTGGGTTTTTTTTTAAAATCCAGAAACGTCACGTTAATCTTGATGGATTTATTAATGTGTTTCGCTAGACATTTTTAGATCGATCTGGCTTAGGAAAAACTAAGAATGCTCTCCCACTCCCTCTTTCACTCTCTCCCTCCCCCCTCTCTCTCTATCTCTATCTCTCTATCTATCAATATCTATCTATCTATCCCTCTCTCTTACACATATGCATGTATATATATATATATATATATATATATAGAGAGAGAGAGAGAGAGAGAGTGTGTGTGTGTGTGGGGGTGGGGGGTGTAAGAGAGATGGATATATAGATATATATATATATATAGAGAGAGAGATAGATAGATAGATAGATAGATAGATAGATAGATAGATAGATAGATAGATAGATAGATAGATAGATAGATAGATGAAAGAAGAGAAATAAAAAGTGTGAATATGACAAATCTATTACGTCTTCAATTATTCATAACAAGGTATATTCAATAAAATAATATTTATTTTTATCCTTCTTTAAGCCGGGATTTTCAAAGAATGGTTTCTTATTATCAGTAAAATTTAAATAGATAAATAAGTTCGCGAGGAATAAACAAACAAATCATAATTTGAAAAATTCATAAAATGTAGATGTGAGTGTGTTAGAAGAGTGTCAATAATGCAAAGCTCCCCCTGAATCTACAGAATTCAACCCCATTGATGCATTCTTCACGAACTTTGCAACGGTGAATCTTTGCCTTTCCATTCGCAACCTTTTTTCACTGGACACTTTTTGTATTTTTGACACTCTTTTTACACACTTACATGTACATTTTTTTCTTCTACATTTTATGACTTTTTCAAATTATGACCCTTGGTTTATCCCTCGCCAACTTATCTATCTATTTGCATTGATCTGATAAGAATACATTATTTGAAAAGTCTGGCTTAAGGCAGGAAAAAATAAATATTCTTTTATTGAATATACTTTGTTTTGAATAACTGAAGATGTAATAGATTTTCTTATTTTCATATTTTTTTATTTCTCTTCTTTCATTTATCTATATAATTGCTCTATCCGTATATTGAGCTTGAAACACTTCACGATAGGTTCAAATTTTAAAAGAATACATTCTACTTTCCATACCTTTATATATATATATATATATATATATATTATTATTATTATTATTATTATTTCATGTATCCACATAAAATGTTATAATGAGATATAATTTTTTATGTTTCGATTTTCAGTATTTACTTCAACAGTGCTCAATACGTGAGTAGAGTTAGGTTGTAAGTTATGAAAATATATTTATGGCAATTAAGCTACACAGAGGATTCCGCGTTTCATCTCCGTAGGGGAGTGTAAGGCTAACATCCTGACGCTTCCCTACGGGGATGAAACGACAATGAATGACAATAGATGACAACGGTTGTATCTGGAGGCGTTTTTGTTGTGAATATTTTACAGGGATGGGAGGGGGCATAGATTGAAGCTACGTCGAGCACCTGCCATGAAAATAACGATAGAGTAGAGAAAGACTAGTAACGTCTTTTCTGTGAGAAAGAGGCTGTAGAGTGGAGAGGAGGAGATCGTCCACTAGATTTTGGAGTCGGTTTTGTGCTCTACCAAAGCAAGGGAGATTGGTTTGAACGGCACCTCCCCAGATGTGGCAACAGTACCTCCCCCCCTTTGGACGAATTTGACTCTCATGCAGATAGAGGATTGCGTCAGGAGTGAGATACTTTTGGGGGAGTGGTAGAATGGTCCAACCATTATTCCAGCGACCTTGGCAACGGATTTGATGTAGGTCTTCTATTTCAGAAGCTTATATAAGCGGGGGGGGGAGCTTCTTCAAGGTGAGAGTCATTCATTTCAATTGGGGCAAAATGAGGATCAGAGCGTCGGTGGTGAAAAGAGGAAATCTTGGGCTTAGACGAATTAAAAGAAACCAGCCACTCTTTCCTCCATTGGACGACGTATTTCAGGTCGGACAAGAGAGAATCAGAAAGATCTTGATCATTAATTCTGTTCGAAGTGTTGCCATAGATGGTTGTGTCATCTGCGTAAATGTCGACGAATGATCTAAGAATGTGATTTGGAAGCTCATCGATGAAGATCAGAAAAAGAGTTCGGCCCAAGGGTTCCTACGAGTAGCTTCAGACTTCTGCTCATCAAAGACTACTTTTATGAAGCTATCAGAAAGAAAGGATTTGATCCTTGAGAGGACATTTCCGGATATTCCATATCATGAAATCTAGTGAAGTAGACCTTGTGGCAAACCCCATCAAAGGTCTTTGATATGCCAATAGCTATTGCTCTAGAAACGAATGCCCTGTCAATAGATTCACTGATTCTGTGTGATATTACAGTCAGCACATCAGCTGTTCATCTTGTAGGACAAAATCCATATTGCTTGTCACCGAATAGCCTGATTTATCAACGATGCAAGCAACTTACTCATGACACACAGGAGACTGATTGGTCTGTACTGAGAAGCAAGAGACCTATGTCCATTATTTTTAAATACTGTGCAGACTGACGAAGTTTTCCGACGTGTTGGGAAGCATTTTTCCTTTAAGCAACGATTGAACAGCTTTGTAAGAATAGGAGCTAGTTCCAGTTTCAAAGTTTTCCAACGTGTTGGGAAGCATTTTTCCTTTAAGCAACGATTGAACAGCTTTGTAAGAATAGGAGCTAGTTCCGGTTGCAGCTTTCTAAGCACTATGATTGGGATGCTGTCAGAGTCAGTTGCTTTGCTGGCATAAATGTTCTTGATAAGTTTGGCAACATTTCGGACAGATATATGGATGCCGCTCAGAATATATTCAGTCATAGGGGGAATGCGGAATGTAGACGGCCCTGATCGCAAAGGGTGGAATCTGATGCAATGTTCTTTGCAAAATGTTTAACTTTATCGGATGCTGAAGAAGAAATCATCTTTGGTCCATTGATGATGGTTGGGATAAAGGTCACGCATCTGTTTCGGACGCTGTTTGTTATTGGCCAAGACTCATGGGAACCTTGCCTCTCTACTCAACTACTCTAGACGTAACGGATTGGGCATATGACTCCATGGCGTTTTCTATAACCCTTTTGCAGTGATTGTTGGCAGTCCTAAAGGTGGCTTTGGTTTCAGAACCAGAAAGAAAGAAAGAAAGAAAGAACGAAATAAAGACGAACGAAAGAAAGAACGAAAAAGAGAGAGAAAGAACAAACGAACGAAATGAAGAACGAACAAAAGAAAGAAAGACAGAACGAAAGAAAGAAAGACAGAACGAAAGAAAGAAACAAAGACCGAAAGAAAGAGAGAAAAAAGAAAGAAAGAAAGAAAGAAAGAAAGGCAAATGAAATTAATTAAATATTAACAAAAGATAGATAATGAATAAACAATAGCAAAGAAAATGCTATTTTAAACTTCAACGTGACAGACCAACAAACTGGCAGTTGACCGACCGACAGACGGACAAAGCTACTTATTAAGATGTATGGACGTTTCTAAAACACAGAGAACAACGTTAAAACATGAATAAATAATTGAATAAAAACTGGAGGGCGGTGACTTTTGGCCCCAAAAAAAATCGACGATTAAATCCCAAAAATAAAACCGAAATAGTCTGAATGCTTTCATTGATCAGAAGATAATTGCGGAACGGTCATTCATTGAACATCAAGTTCGTCAATGGACGACGCGATTCTAACATCTCCGGGATTCTTTACGATAACCCCGCCATGAAATAAAGCGCATTATTATTATTATTTTGTTGTTATTGTTTGTTTGTTTTTTGTTTTTAATAGTCTGATTTTTGATGTGGCTATTCCAATAAATCTCTGTGCTTTTCGATTACAATTAGTATTTTTGTGCTATTTGGATTAGTCGAACTACTGTTCATTTCTTGGGTGTTAGTGTCACAACGTTTCGGCCGATGTAACCTCCAATCTTCTGTTGGTGCGTCTTCTTCAACTCGGTAATCTTTATATCGAACTTGGGAATCTGTATGAAATTTAGAACGGCATTCTTTATTTAATCAATGCCGCAGTTTCCGGCCGAATAGATGAAGAAACGGCCACTGTATATGAGCAGATTGGTGTGATGGGCTTTTCGCGCAATCTCCACAAGATGAACAAGCAATATCCACAACATGAGCAAGCAATCTCCAAAACATGAACAAGCAATCTCCACAACCTGAGCAAGCAATCTCCACAACATGAGCAAGCAATCTCCACAACCTGAGCAAGCAATCTCCAAAACATGAACAAGCCATCTCCACAACCTGAGCAAGCAATCTCCTCAACATGAGCAAGCAATCTCCACAACATGAGCAAGCAATCTCCACAACCTGAGCAAGCAATCTCCAAAACATGACCAGGCAATCTCCACAACCTGAGCAAGCAATCTCCTCAACATGAGCAAGCAATCTCCACAACCTGAGCAAGCAATCTCCACAACCTGAGCAAGCAACAGCTGAAGGAAGATTTTATTAAACTTGTTCGGGAATATCCAGATGATCTGTACGGTGATTTGTCCATTTGTTAAATTTGTTACATTTTCGCTTACCGATATGTGTGTGTGAGTGTGTGTGTGTGTGTGTGTGTGTGTGTGTGTGTGTGTGTGCGTGTGTGTGTGTGTGTAAAGCATTATACACCCGTGTCCTCGTCGTCGTTACGTTAGGTTGCTGCTTGTCTGTGGATACAAAACGACAGGTTCTGATAGCAGTCGCCTCACACTGGTAGAACAGCCAAACTCAAATGTAAGTAATATTTACTTAGCCATTGGCCACGCATCTTCTCTATATATTACCCTGGCAACACATTTGTCTGACTATTGTATTGGGACTTTAATACATTCTTTTCTTAGTAATTATGTCTGTGATTTTTATCCTGTATATATGATATTAAGTGTCATATTACATTTTCATGTCCCCCTTTTGGGGTTTGTTTTCGACAAAACTGTTTATGTGAGAATAAATATGTGAGTAGGTAAATCCAACTGTTTCTTCATTATTGTTCTTTTCCTCTTCCGACGTACGACCTGGTGTGTTAACCATGATAACACATCATACAACATAGCGATTTTGTGTCGCAAAACACGTAGACGTCGTCGTTAGCTTTTCATCACTATTAGAATACATTAAAATCGAGAAAGTATAATAAAGCCATCTCTTCATAGCGGTGCGATTGTTAAAAAAACACCAAAATCCCAAATGAACAAAAACTTTTCAACAGTGAATTAACCTCTCCAAAAAGACACTTCAATTATTCTATCATTTTTATATAGACTTTTCAGTTGCGTATCTTCGTACTTACATGTGCGCACTGGGAAACTTCAATCTTTCAAAAGTTTCCGATTTCAGCGATAAATTATAACATTAAAGATAAGCACAGGGCAGGAATAAAAAATACGACTTTTTAGGTGTTTTATCTCTCTTTCTCTTTCTCTTTCTCTTTCTCTCTCTCTCTCTCTCTCTCTCTCTCTCTCGCTCTCTCTCCTTCTCGCTTTCTCTCTCTCTCTCTCTCAACACATCACCAATCACATTACTATTTGAACACGCCTCTCTCTCCGACTACCATATATCTTTCTTTCTTTCCTTTCTTTTACCATAACCTGATCGGGGTCACACTGAATCCGATGATGTGAGGTTCGTGTGCTTCTGAGTTTTTGTCGGACTTACTCTCCTGACCTTGCGCCCGCTGACTTTCATCTCTTCCCAGCCATGAAGTTGTTTTTGAAAGGAAAGCATTTCCAAAATGCTGCAACCTTGATTTCTGAACTTACGACGTAGTTGATGGACCAACCTGGGCTGTTCTACAAAAACGGTGTCCAAAGCTGCATCAAACGATGGGAGAAATGCATAACTCTGTGTGGTTCCTATGTAGAGAAAGACTAATAAATGTGCCAAGTTTACTTAATCTACTGCTATGGGGAATGGGTCAGGGGCATTACTTATTGAACGCCTCTCGTATGTATGTATGTATGTATGTATGTATGTATGTATGTATGTATGTATGTATGTATGTATGTATGTATGTATGTATGCGCGACCACAATCAGACATTGCAATCTTTGTAGGGATGCCCTTCTTCTGTAAAGTAGTAGCAATCACCATGTATGTATGTATGTATATATGTATGTATGTATGCATGTGTTTATGTGTGTATGTGTGTATGGATGTATGTATGTGTGTATGTATGTATGTGTGTATGCAGGTATGTGTGTATGTATGTATATATGTATGTATGCGCGACCACAATCAGACATTGCAATCTTTTGTAGGGATGGCCTTTTTCTGGAAAGAAGTGGCAATTATCATGTATGTATGTATGTATGTATGTATGTATGTGTGTATCTATGTATGTATGTATGTGTGTATGTATGTATGTATGTGTGTATATATATGTATGTATGTATGTGTGTATGCATGTGTGTATGTGTGTATGTATGTAAGTATGTGTGTATGTATGTATGTATGTGTGTATGTATGTATGTATGTGTGTATATATATGTATGTATGTATGTGTGTATGCATGTGTGTATGTGTGTATGTATGTAAGTATGTGTGTATGTATGTATGTATGTGTGTATGTATGTATGTGTGTATGTGTGTATGTATGTATATATGTATGTGTGTATGTATGTGTGTATGTATATATGTATGTATGTATGTGTGTGTATGTATGTATGTGTGTATGTGTGTATGTACGTATGTATGTATGTATGTATGTATGTATGTGTGTATGTATGTGTGTATGTATGTGTGTATGTATGTATGTATGTGTGTATGTATGTATGTGTGTATGTATGTGTGTGTATGTGTGTATGTATATATGTGTGTATGTATGTGTGTATGTATGTATGTGTGCATGTGTGTATGTGTGTGTATTTATGTATGTATGTATGTATGTGTGTATGTATGTATGTATGTGTGTATGTATGTGTGTGTGTGTATGTATGTATGTATGTATGTATGTGTGTGTATGTGTTTATGTATGTATGTGGGTATGTATGTATTTGGTTGTATGTATGTATGTATGTATGTATGTATGTATGTATATATGTACGTATGTATGTATGTATACATGTATGTATGTATGTATACATGTATGTATGTATGTGTATATGTATGTATGTGTGTATGTATGTATGTGTGTGTATGTATGTATGTATGTGTGTATGTATGTTTGTGTGTATGTGTGTATGTATGTATGTATGTATACGCGACCACAATCGGACATTGCAATCTTTGTAGAGATGGCCTTCTTCTGTAAAGAAGTGGCAATCATCATGTATGTATGTATGTATGTATGTATGTATGTATGTATGTTTAAAAAGATTCTGTAAAGAACCTTAAAACTTTTGATATTAGTGCGGTGGGCTATGAACAGTTAGCAGAAAATCGATCAAGATGGCGGGAAATATGTTTGATGGTTGTAACACCTTTCAGTCGGATATTCAATTTTGAATCGAGAATTCAGGAAACAGCCTGTGAACTCAATGCCAGATTACTTACATCTCGGGAATGTTGTAAAATCGGCGAGAAAGTTTCTTATCCAAAGCTGGACGAGTCATTGAAAGATCACAGGCCGAAAAATAGGCGCCGACTGATTATCATAAACGTATTTCTCAAAGATCAGTAGGATACTTATGCCGCATACTAGTTAGGTAGATACTTATGCTGGATACTAGTTAGGTAGATACTGATGTGACAAAGTAGTCAGGGCCGACAGGATCAGGTACCCTAGTGGCGCGCTAGTACGCATCTCAGTGATGATGCTAGACCCTACGTAGAAACGAGGCGGTGATATAAAACTAGTACATATATTGGACGCGAATCGACTATCCAAACACGGCCAGTTCAGGCGTCGAAATGTCTGGCAAAAGTCGTGTATGTTGTTAAAAATTAATAATCATTACAACAGATAGTTGTAAACCAGATGGGAGATTGGAATTTGGGCAAAATCGCTAGTCACCAAAATGCTAAATAAACATCAACAAAAAACATGATCAGGTGTATCAGTGCTACGCCTGGGACTAAGGCGAAGCCGGGCGGGCTAAGCTGATGGTCAAGATAACCATCTAAGCTGTCGTCATTGATTAGGGCAAACAGCCTTTGCTCCACAACAAAAGAAAACGAGTAATTATTTTTATGATAACAATAAAATCAGAAAGAGAGAAATCTCATTTATCTGTGTCGTTGAAAGAGGGGCGCGCCCCTCCAAACCCCTGAGAGAGGAAGAAACGCAGAGAGGAATATGTTGGAGAGAGGGAAGAGTGTGGCCATACACCTTTTCAGTAAGAGAAAGGACCTTGAGTTAGAACGAGAAAACAGATCAAACTTAGGCGGCGGAGACGCCAGTCGCAAATCGGACTTGTGCCGGTTCGCCGCCGAACGAGACGGTCTGTGGTCGGCCCTCGCGTGCCGAGGATGAAACGCGTCGACTGAAGTATTCTCACCATCGTTTCCTTAGATAAGTTAAGTTGCGACTAAATGACGATTGTAAATGGATTTACACACACACAGACGACGAAATAGCTTAGCGCAAGAACCAGATCCCCAAAGACAGGCGAGAAAGCAAGTCGGAAAAAAATCGCCGGAGAAAACAGAATTCTCGCCATCGCCGTTCGCCCATAGTTTAGGACTTTAATAGCTATTTGCGAATGAATGCGCGCACAGAGAGACAACGAAATAGTTGAATGCAAAGGACATTTACCATACGATAGACATTAATTCAATGTACATCAATTCTTTTCTTTTATTGTTATTAATAATTCACTATTTCATACAAAAAGACCCGATCGAGTTGTTGCCGATTATTCCCTTCGCTTTGTTCTGCTTGAATAATCTTTGCTTTCACAGAGTCAGACGATTGCTATCGCTCAGTAATCGTTCGCTGATATAAACAGTTTCAACGTGGACGAGAAGTGATATCGACGAAGTCATCATCACCATTGTCGTCATCCCGCCCCATGAGAATTTCGACCGACATATTTTTATTGCCACTACGACGATCGGCTGAAGAGTGTTCACGGTCTGGCAAGATCTCCGTGTAGAGAACCAGAGGCGTAAGCAGCGAGACAGAGATAAGAGCGGAATACCATGTTATAAGTGGTTTCGTGACACAGAAGAGAGTGGGGTACCTGTTATAACTGGTGCCATGACGCAAGATCAGGGTACTTTTAATAGTGCCTGGTAACCTAGGGTAGAAAAACAAACAAACAAAAATCCACGGGCACAACAAACAATTCTTTTTCACCTGCAGAACACATTAAAAAAAAAGAAAAAGAAAAATCGGAAGGGATATCGGTCCAAGAAAGAAAATAAAATAGAAAAAGAAAAAGAAGAGAGAAACAGTTTAACGGGCACCCAAACCCGTGTTGAAAAAAATAGAAAAAGAGATAGACTGGAACCCCCCTCCCCTAAAAAAATAAAACCCGTTTTTTATTTTTTGTGAAATACTTTGAGAGCCGGTCGGGTCTGCGAACTTTAGTCAATTGACTATAAGGCCTGGACGAGCTAGAAAAGAAGAAAAAAACAACCACCCGACAGCAGTAGACCACAGAAGGAGCAGACGGCGGAAAGAGAGGGTAAGTGATTCTTTGATTTCCCTTGTTCGTTTTGCTCAGTTTTGTACTCTGTCAGTGTATCGATTGCTGTCCAACCTTGCACGCAATTGGGTAGTTCTGTTGTGGGGGTTGTAACTTAGAACACAAAAGAGGGAATGGGTTCAGAAGAAGATCTAGTAGGTAGTGTAGCAGATATGGGGGAGAGGAGACCAGAAAATTAGAAAGACCGATCGGAGGAATACGTATACCCTCCTTTAAGAGAGATTCCGCCGGCCCAATGGAATGGTTGGCGGTAATCGAAAAGAAAAGTGTAATTCACGGATTAGAAGATCACGAGATGGTGCTGCTCGCTCTGGATGGAGCGAGGGGCCCAGTGTCGAAATTTATTGAGGGGATGTATGTAGAGAACCCGGGGATGGCTTGGACGGAGCTCCGCGAGCAGCTGGTGAAGCGATATGCCAGCGAGCGAACTGCGATTGAGGCCGTACGCAAGTTAACCCGGCTAAGACTAAACAACGGCGAGGGACTCGACGAGTTAGTCGAGCGGATCTAGGGTTGGCAGTTCAAGCCTTCCCAGATGGGGCGATCCGAAATACGGGTCTCATCCAGGCAATCCTGGTGGATACCCTGGTGGACGGGTTAGGCGATAGAGAGACCCAGAGAGAGGTACTAAGGGGTCACCCACTCACCCTAGTGGAGGCCCAAGGATTAGCGAGATATAGTATAAGGCTAGGGGAACGCGTAGGGAGGGGCAATGGCGAAGTAAGGCCTGGGAGAAGGAAAACGGTGGGGAGTAGAGCAAGTCCGGCGCCCTGAATGGGGAGAGGGGGCGGAGAGGATTGGGAGGCAGACTCCTATCCTAGAAGGAAGACACGGGACCTTCAATACGAGTACTATAGGCTCGCACCGGCCAGGCAGGTATCAGTCTGCTGGACCTGTAGAGGTGAGGGGCACCGAGCGGTAGAGTGTCCCATAAATTATGGGCGCCCACGCAGCACGTTTGGACCGAACTGCACTAGGTGTGGTCAGTTCGGACATGGGAGTCGGTGGTGCACAGCAGCGTAGATCGGAGGTTAGCGATTAGGATGCCGAACCTTAGTGTGCCACCTGACGCTTAGGTAGATACTTATGCCGGATACTAGTTAGGTAGATACTTATGCCGGATACTAGTTAGGTAGATACTTATGCCGGTTTAGTAATAAGATATGCGGGTCAGCGGCCGAGCAGAAAGAACATATGATAATCTACAAGGACCGGGTTAATAGGAAGACTATTCACGAGGCCTATTTGCAGAAACGTATGCAACAGACACGTGCACGCTCATGGGTGCATTGCACGAAATTGATGAGATCTCCCCCTCTCGTCGCTGATTTAGTCCCTAGTGAACTCGAATTCACTCAAAGATAACTACACATATCACTTGTGGATTTTTCATGAAACTCAAAGAAGTTGTATTTAATATTTATACATGATTTTCTTCTCAATTGCATCGCCGGACAGATCAGCTTACAGAGTTGTATGCGCCACTTCTATGGTACAACTAATGTCCACCCTCCGTCAAAAATGACGAGAAGAAATTATGCTCCGCCAGTGTTCGCCCTAATACTCATATAAAACCATAGGATTACGTCAATAATCTCATTTTTCATTCATAAATTATTATCATTTCTGATGACCTAAAGAAGAAAAAACACCAACCGTTGACTTTTTATTTAGAAGGAAGGATTTCTTTTCAAATTTATTTCTGGCGGCGGTTTTTGCCTGACTTTGCTTTCTTCCTTTCCCCTTACCACTTGAAATGGTTTTATCCGGTAGCTAGAAAAAAGCACGTCTTTTACTCACTAACTTCTGTGTGACGAGATGGATTTATATTTATTTTATACACATAGTTATTCAGTGGTCTTAATTATATGGTGGAGGATATATATTACTAGCTGTCCCTAATCGGCGTTGCCGGGAGTCTTTATATTTTCGTATTTTGTTTTAGCAAAAAAAAATTATCTTTCAGAAGTGTTAGTTTTGCAAGTGTGTGCAAGTATAGTTAACCATGTTTTTTTTATCTGAACTATTATAATTAAATAAATCTGTTAAAAGCAATTAGAATTACTTTTTTGTAATGTGGAATTAATAAATAGCGGAACTTACTTGACGATCATGATGGCGAAAACAAACGCGTCAAAATTATGTTGAATTTGACAAAATTATCTCCCTTGTTGGGTTTCTGTCAAATTGTCATCTAGCCAAAGTGATTTCTGGCTATTGGTCAAAGGGAAGCATTGTGGGGTTTTGTGCTCCAGAAGCAAAGAATAGGGGAAGAACTATTTTGTTATTGTAGGAATCTTAATCAGATCAAACTGCAGTCTCAGTTCTGTTCGATCTCACCAGACGATCCTCCCAAGAATGTACTCCTTTATTGGGAAGTTGGTTAAGATCAGAGTGAAGTATCTGTTCCGAATGATGCTACACTCTGTAAACCGGTACCGTCTTAGCATTCGGGTCTTCATTCCACCAGTCTGAGCTATTGTCCTGAACAGTTCTAGAAGGTCCACCCTCCCAGGCTTTACCTTCATCTTGAGAAGGGGTTAGCTTATTGCTAATCTCCTGATGAGTCCCTTCCGGACATTTTTATAAGCCAAAGCGCGCTAATCCTAGTGCGCTGGCTTTCCACACCTGACCTTGTGTCTAGCCTCCTGGAGAGGAGGTAAATAAAAAATATAAAAATAGTTTGATCTTGTGTCTAACTTCCTGGAAGTAAATAACTTGAGAGTATAGTTTCAAATAAAATAATTCATATTAGCCCTTGTAGAACCTACGATCGATCACTTTATTGTCTTTGTTTTGTTTTTTAACTAACTCGTGATACATGCTTTATATATATATATATATATATATATATATATATATATATATATATAGAGAGAGAGAGAGAGAGAGAGAGAGAGAGAGAGAGAGAGAGAGAACATAGAGACTCTGCATATATGATTTTTTCGCAATAACCTGTCATGATTGCGGAAAATGTCAAATTACCCAAGCAACGAATAGAAAAAGCGAACAGAAAAATCGATAAGTTCTTTTTCCGTACCAAAATATGTCGCTTTCAAACATGGCAATATTTTTCTTTTAATTTTTGTACCACCTTTTTTCTTGAACACAAATCCCTTTACTTTTCTTCTAAAAACACGGGCTTAATACTCTTGGAGAAATTCGGTCACTGCATTTGTCTGTGATGGAATCTGGTAATATAATATTAGAAAAGTCAATTACAAATATCCGCATTCGTTTTCTTTTTTATTTCAAAGAGATTGACACGAATCTTGAAGGTCAGTTATCATTAATATTTGACTACGTAAGTTTATTTCTATCCCTGTAAGCTCTAAAAGATAAACTCATCAATCTTTTACTTTTGTCTCTCGTTACGTCAGTCTGGTAAGCTACATCTAGCAACCGATCAAATACAAGCTAGCTTCCTGACATGCGCGCCCAACGTCTGAAGTGCACATCATGTTGTGCTCAAACATGTGGACTCTCTTGCCAAACATGTGGACTCTCTTGCCAAACATGTGGACTCTCTTGCCAAACATGTGGATGTGTTTGTGACTTACGTATTGACCTCTACAATCACAGGAAATTGTACCAGTGTCAACGGCGCTGACTACTCTTATGCTATCCCACGCCCCTCTACACTGCTATCTACTTGTCTCCCCACGAGGGAAGAGTTAGACACAAGGTCGGATTTTAATGTGTGGAAAATACAGCTCGCCAAAAAGGGGCACTCTACAAAAAATAGAATTTCTCCTTCACCGATCTAGGACATAACCGATTAAGTGTAGTACGAAAAAAAGATACTACACTTTGATCCTATCCAAAAGGCCAAGAAATACACGACGCACAACTGATTGAACAAACGGAATGAAGCGGTCTTCAGACAGCTTTTGCAGCCCTTTACCTTATGCGGGGATCTATCCATCAAGCACAAGCACATCGTCAAAACGCTGCTCTGGTACTGTAATGGCCTTAAAGGGCCGGAAGAAATAACACGAACAGAAAGTAATTAACAAAAAACTGTATTAACAGAAAGTACTGAAGTAATGGGTTGACTGAGGCGACTTCCTCGCTTTGCGCTTCTGCTAATTGTTCAAGCCGATTTTATTTATAGTCAGGAAGAATCCATTCAGTGTCGGAATAGGGTAAATCACCATAACAGGTAGACGATCATCCTTTAAACATTTTGAAGAATACTGGAATCTCGCGTGAATCTTGGGTAGTTGAGGCTAAAAGTCAGAAGCTCATTATGGACAGCAACAATCAAAGAGTCATTTCGAGGCTGGGCGTGTTCAACATGCTGGGATTAAGTGATATGCATGAAACGGTGATAGATCAGGCTTGGCAGAAGCAGTGCATGCCAATGATCTCTCATCATATAAATACTGTAACCAGGCGGACCTAATAATTAGCCTATAATTCCGTGCAACCTATAGCAGACATCCTTCTCTCCAGAATTGGGAATGGCTGTCACAAGCAAGGGTGGACAAAACTATTATCTAAAGGTTCACCAAACAAATTCATGTTAATGATTCTTACTTAACATTGAGGCAATGCTCTCCCGTAAAAATAATTGAATAGTATCATAATATATATATATATATATATATATATATATATATATATATATATATATTATTTCGTGTATCCACATAACATGTTATCAAATGGATATAATTTTTATGTATCAATTTTCAGTATTTACTTCAACAGTTCTCGATATGTGAGTATTGATTTACTCCTCTCCAGGAGTTAGGCACAAGGCCAGTTTTTATCTTACTCCCACAAGTAAGATGTGACCCAAGGTCGGGTCGGGAAAGTGGGATTTAAAAATTGCCTGGGTAGCCCCGTCGGCATTACCCGGAGGGGCGCCTCAGGCAGTAAGCAATAAACTTACTCGTCCCCAAAGAGAGGAGGCAAAGCCTGGGAAGGTGGACCTCCCAGAACTGCACAGGACAGACCCATTGACCGGCGTAAATCAAGACCCGAAGGCCAAGGCAACACTAGTATGGGGTGCAGTATCCATCGGAACAGATACTACACTTTGATCTTAGCCAAAAGGCCAATAACAAAAATATGTGAGTAGAGCTAGGTAGTAAGTAATGAAAATATATTTATGGCAATTAAGCTACACAGAGGCTTCCGCGTTTAACCCCCGGCATTTTAGTCTGACGATTCCCTCCGGGGATAAAACGCGGAAGCCTCTGTGTAGCTTAATTGACATAAATATATTTTCATAACTTACTTACTAGATAGATAGATAGATAGATAGATAGATAGATAGATAGATAGATAGGCGTTTCTATAGGTGAAGCAATCTAGTGAAATTATATATATTTATATATATATATATATATATATATATATATATAAATACATACATATACATATATATATATACATATATGTACACACATGTATATGTACATACACACACACATATATATAAATACATATATATATATACATATATATATACATATATATACACATATATATACACACACGCATACACACACACATATATATATATATATATATATATATATATATATATATATATATATATATATATATATATATATATAGTAAGATAATAATTTAAAGATATAAATAATATATTTAGCCAGTAGACTATCCGTATAAACAAGCTCAATATAGTGTATAGAGCAATAATAGTAATTGAATGACATAATAAAATGAGAAATTAATCAGATTTTATTAAAGTTCAAAAACAAGGAGTTATACTGCGTCCTTAACTCATGAGTTTTCAAAGAAAATCTTCTTTTCAGAGAACCACTACCGCAATGACGTTACTGCAGGTAATAAAAATTAAGCATTGAAAATATATAAAAATAAATAAAACAAAAATACATAAAGATACATATAAAACATCAAATATATCGGCCAAAAACAATATACAGTACCGTCCAAAATTAAAGAACAAAAATAAAATCTTCCTAATCTGAAATAAATTATATTTTAATATTTGTGAAAATTTCACTACATATGTAAATTATGTAGTTGGACTTTTACCGTGATTTTCAGATGAATTAAAATAATATTATTGAAGTTATCCACCATTTTACATATTTCAAGTGTCCAAAATTAAGGAGCATTAAGGAAAAATAATTGTTTAAAATTTTAAACAGTAGGGTTTTTCTGTATAATAGGATGAAAATAAATATTCTAAACTTTAATTATCATCACTGCTGCAAGTCAAGCAATATCAATCATGTCAAAAAGAAATAAGCCGAGTTCTGAAACTCTATAAAGAAACTGGAAGGTTAAGTAACACAAAGAAACCTGGTAGACCAAGAAAGACAACGGCAAAAGAGGACAGAGTTACACAACGCCTAGCGTTTCCTTACAGCTGGCAAAATTTCTAAACAAATGGAAGGTGTCACGAATGTTTCACGACAAATAGTGTCCAGAAGGTTGCAGGAAATAGGTATTTTTGCAAGATAACCTCGAAAAAAACCGCTAATAAGTAAAAAAGAAAAAAAAAGCAGCTAGATTGGCGTTCGCAAAAAAGCATGTTATATGGTCAGAAGAAAATTGGAAAAAAGGTTATTTCCGTGACGAATCGAAATTTAATGTATTTGGCAGTGATGGAAAACAATTTGTAAGAAAAAGAAAAGGCGAAAGTTTGGATCCTAGCTGCATCAAAAAACTGTTAAATTTGGTGGAGGTAGCGTGATGGTTTTCGGTACGATATCATGGCAGGGTACATCACCATTTATACGCTTAAATACTAGAGTAAATGCCACTGTATATAAGACTGTTTTAGAACAGTATGTTTTGCAAGTGTTGCACAATTCTGGTATCGAAAAGCCTGTTTTTATGCAGGATAATGCTCCCTGCCATAAGGCAAAGCTGGTCATGAATTATCTGGCTGATCAAGAAGTAGAGGTATGGACTGGCTTGCTCAGAGTCCTGACATGAACCCTATAGAAAACTTATGGAAGACTCTAGGAAAGAATGTTATGGCAAAGAATCCGGAAAACATCGAAGACTTGTGGCTGAAACTGAAAGATGAATGGGCCAAGAATACTGTGGCCCAATGTCATAATTTAGTGAAATCCTACAGTCGTAGATGCACAACAGTTATTGAAAACAAAGGTTGAAGTACCAAATATTAACTCTCTTTTGCCTTTTTAATGTGATTTAGTTAAAAATGATATTTTGTTCCTTAATTTTGGACACTTGAAATCTGTAAAATGGTGGATAACTTTTAAAATATTATTTTAATTCATCTGAAAATCTCGGTAAAAGTCCAACTACATAATGTGTATATTCAGTGAAATTTTCACAAAAATTAATACATAATTTTGTTTAGATTCAAGTGATTTAATTTTGAACGGCACTGTATATAGATAGATAGATATATATACATGGGAAAATGAAAAAGGAAAACAAAAAAGGGATGTTTTTTTATGTGTACATCAACGTTTCGTCTTTATTTATAAGACTTCATCAAGATGATAATATAAAGAGAAATGTCATGCAAGTACAAACACATATAGGGTTGACATATTGGGAAGAAGGGAAGAAAATAGTAGCCACTACTGGAGAAAACAGTAGGGTGGACGTCCGTGCTTGGTGGAGTCAGTAGTGAGGAATGAAAAATGAATGTTTATGAAAATGAGTGGGGAAGAATGGAAAGATGGGGCTGAGCAAGGATACTGTGGCTGGTTGTAAGAGAAAGAGGTGGGGGATGAGCGGGAATAATGTGGATGGCAGAGAGTGAGGGAGTGGAGGGGTGGAGGAGAGGGAGGAAGGAGGTATTTGAACAGGTGGCTGCGGTCAAGACTGAAGGGGCCTGTGATTTTGGTGGATGGGTGAAAGTCAACGTTCTTAGAGAGGATTTGAGAAAATGAGGGGATTTGAGTGTGGGAGGTATGGAAGAGTGAGAGTACGAAAGAAGTGGTTGAGAGGGGGAATGGGTGAGGGGGAGAGGGGAGATTTGTTGTGATAGGGTATGAAATATTTGAAATATTTTGAAAAGTGAGAAAGTTTAATCGGCTTGCTGTGTTAAAAATGTGAGGGGAAAAAGAATGAGTTAGAAAAAGTAAAGATTCATGGAGAAAGAGGATGGGTGTGTGTAAGTGGGAAAGTGTCATTAAGTTCAGAGATAAAAATAGATGTTATCTATTATCTGGCATGAGTCTTTGGATGATTTTGCTTATTAAGGGTGATAAGTTAAAGAAGCCATTTCGTTGCTTGATGGTGTTGGAGGCGGTGATGAGTGCAGTTTCCAACAATCTTCGACGAGATTTGTTGTGGATGTATTTTGTGATTTCGGCTTGTTCAAATATAAAGGCATGACCATGTTCTAGTGCATGGGAGAAAAGTGCACTGAGAGGATTATATATATATATATATATATATATATATATATATATATATATATATATATATATATATATAAATATATATACGTATATATATATATAGCTAACTTATATATATATATATATATATATATATACATATATATATATATATATATATATATATATATATATATATATATATATATATATATATATATATATATATATTAGTACTTCATGTATCCAAATAAAATATTATAAGGAGATATAATTTTTTATGTATCAGTTTTCAGTATTTACTTCAACAGTGCTCGATACGTAAGTAGAGCAAGGTAGTAAGCAATGAAAATATATATTGCCATATATATTTTCATTGCTTAATATATATATATATATATATATATATATATATATATATATATATATATATATATATATAGCTAACTTCCCCATGATTGGCGGATAGCTATTTTTTAACTATATCGTTTGTTTCTTAGTGTTGTTATCGGTCACTTGATCGACGCAGTTACATCGATAATGAAAGTAGTCCTATAATGCCTATTCCATATCACAATGTTTGGTTTTATGGCATTGTCTTTTACGTATCTGCCTGCCTACCTTCCTGTCTTTGTCATAGAACTCTGTCAGCTACCGTTTAATTCTAATGTTATGACTTCGCTTAATCTTATGTACATTATCACAGTAACAAAACGTCTTTAGTGTTATGACTTCGCTTAATCTTATGTACATTATCACACCAACAAAACGTCTTTAATGTAATGACTTCGCTTTATCTTATGTACATTATCACAGTAACAAAACGTCTTTAGTGTTCTGATTTCGCTTAATCTTATGTACATTATCACAGAAACAAAACGTCTTTAGTGCTATGACTTCTCTTAATCTTATGTACATTATCACAGTAACAAAACGTCTTTAGTGTTATGACTTCGCTTAATGTTATGTACATTATCACAGTAACAAAACGTATTTAGTGTTATGACTTCGCTTAATCTTACGTACATTATCACAGTAACAAACCGTCTTTTGTGTTATGACTTCGCTTACTCTTATGTACATTATCACAGTAACAAAACGTCTTTAGTGCTATGACTTCGCTTAATCTTATGTCCATTATCACAGTAACAAAACGTCTTTAGTGTTATGACTTCGCTTACTCTTATGTACATTATCACAGTAACAAAACGTCTTTAGTGCTATGACTTCGCTTAATCTTATGTACATTATCACAGTAACAAAACGTAATAAGTGTTATAACTTCGCTTTATCTTATGTACATTATCACAGTAACAAAACGTCTTTAGTGTTATGATTTCGCTTAATCTTATGTACATCATCACAGAAACAAAACGTCTTTAGTGCTATGACTTCTCTTAATCTTATGTACATTATCACAGTAATCAAAACGTCTTTAGTGTTATGACTTCGCTTAATCTAATGTACATTATCATAGTAACAAAACGTCTTTAGTGTTATGACTTCGCTTAATCCTATGTACGTTATCACAGTTACAATACGTCTTTAGTGCTATGACTTCGCTTAATCTTATGTACATTATCACAGTAACAAAACGTCTTTAGTGTTATGACTTCGCTTAATCGTATGTACATTATCACAGCAACAAAACGTCTTTAGTGTTATGACTTCGCTTAATCTTATGTACATTATAACAGTAACAAAACGTCTTTAGTGATATGACTTCGCTTAATCTTATGTCCATTATCACAGTAACAAAACGTATTTAGTGTTATGACTTCGCTTAATCTTATGTTCATTATCACAGTAACAAAACGTCTTTAGTGCTATGACTTCGCTTAATCTTATGTACATTATCACAGTAACAAAACGTCTTTAGTGTTATGACTGCGCTTAATCTTACGTACATTATCACAGTAACAAACCGTCTTTAGTGTTATGACTTCGCTTAATCTTATGAACATTATCACAGCAACTAAACGTCTTTAGTGTTATAACTTCTCTTAATCTTATGTACATTATCACAGTAACAAAACGCCTTTAATGTAATGAATTCGCTTAATCTTATGTACATTATCACAGTAACAAAACGTCTTTAGTGTTATGACTTCGCTTAATCTTACGTACATTATCACAGTAACAAAACGTCTTTAGTGTTATGACTTCGCTTAATCTAATGTACATTATCATAGTAACAAAACGTCTTTAGTGTTATGACTTCGCTTAATCTTATGTACGTTATCACAGTTACAAAACGTCTTTAGTGCCATGACTTCGCTTAATCTTATGTACATTATCACAGTAACAAAAGGTCTTTAGTGTTATGACTTCGCTTAATCGTATGTACATTATCACAGCAACAAAACGTCTTTAGTGTTATGACTTCGCTTAATCTTATGTACATTATCACAGTAACAAAACGTATTTAGTGCTATGACTTCGCTTAATCTTATGTACATTATCACAGTAACGAAACGTCTTTAGTGTTATGACTTCGCTTTATCTTACATACATTATCACAGTAACAAACCGTCTTTAGTGTTATGACTTCGCTTAATCTTATGTACATTATCACAGTAACAAAACGTCTTTAGTGCTATGACTTCGCTTAATCTTATGTACATTATCACAGTAACAAAACGTATTTAGTGTTATAACTTCGCTTAATCTTATGTACATTATCACAGTAATCAAAACGTCTTTAGTGTTATGACTTCGCTTAATCTAATGTACATTATCATAGTAACAAAACGTCTTTAGTGTTATGACTTCGCTTAATCTTATGTACGTTATCACAGTTACAAAACGTCTTTAGTGCAATGACTTCGCTTAATCTTATGTACATTATCACAGTAACAAAACGTCTTTAGTGTTATGACTTCGCTTAATCGTATGTACATTATCACAGCAACAAAACGTCTTTAGTGTTATGACTTCGCTTAATCTTATGTATCTTATAACAGTAACAAAACGTCTTTAGTGATATGACTTCGCTTAATCTTATGTCCATTATCACAGTAACAAAACGTATTTAGTGTTATGACTTCGCTTAATCTTATGTTCATTATCACAGTAACAAAACGTCTTTAGTGCTATGACTTCGCTTAATCTTATGTACATTATCACAGTAACAAAACGTCTTTAGTGTTATGACTGCGCTTAATCTTACGTACATTATCACAGTAACAAACCGTCTTTAGTGTTATGACTTCGCTTAATCTTATGAACATTATCACAGCAACTAAACGTCTTTAGTGTTATAACTTCTCTTAATCTTATGTACATTATCACAGTAACAAAACGCCTTTAATGTAATGAATTCGCTTAATCTTATGTACATTATCACAGTAACAAAACGTCTTTAGTGTTATGACTTCGCTTAATCTTACGTACATTATCACAGTAACAAAACGTCTTTAGTGTTATGACTTCGCTTAATCTAATGTACATTACCATAGTAACAAAACGTCTCTAGTGTTATGACTTCGCTTAATCTTATGTACGTTATTACAGTTACAAAACGTCTTTAGTGCCATGACTTCGCTTAATCTTATGTACATTATCACAGTAACAAAAGGTCTTTAGTGTTATGACTTCGCTTAATCGTATGTACATTATCACAGCAACAAAACGTCTTTAGTGTTATGACTTCGCTTAATCTTATGTACATTATCACAGTCACAAAACGTATTTAGTGCTATGACTTCGCTTAATCTTATGTACATTATCACAGTAACGAAACGTCTTTAGTGTTATGACTTCGCTTAATCTTACATACATTATCACAGTAACAAACCGTCTTTAGTGTTATGACTTCGCTTAATCTTATGTACATTATCACAGTAACAAAACGTCTTTAGTGCTATGACTTCGCTTAATCTTATGTACATTATCACAGTAACAAAACGTCTTTAGTGTTATGACTTCGCTTACTCTTATGTACATGATCACAGTAACAAAACGTATTTAGTGCTATGACTTCGCTTAATCTTATGTACATTATCACAGTAACAAAACGTCTTTAGTGCTATGACTTCGCTTAATCTTATGTACATTATCACAGTAACAAAACGTATTTAGTGTTATGACTTCGCTTAATCTCACGTACATTATCACAGTAACGAAACGTCTTTAGTGTTATGACTTCGCTTAATCTTATGTACATTATCACAGTAACAAAACGTCTTTAGTGCTATGACTTCGCTTAATCTTATGTACATTATCACAGTAACAAAACGTCTTTAGTGTTATGATTTCGCTTAATCTTACATACATTATCACAGTAACAAAACGTATTTAGTGTTATAACTTCGCTTAATCTTATGTACATTATCACAGTAATCAAAACGTCTTTAGTGTTATGACTTCGCTTAATCTAATGTACATTATCATAGTAACAACACGTCTTTAGTGCTATGACTTCGCTTAATCTTATGTACATTATCACAGTAACAAAACGTATTTAGTGTTATGACTTCGCTTAATCTTACGTACATTATCACAGTAACAAAACGTTTTTAGTGTTATGACTTCGCTTAATCTTATGTACATTATCACAGTAAAGACACGTATTTAGTGTTATAACTTCGCTTAATCTTATGTACATTATCACAGTAACAAAACGTCTTTAGTGTTATGACTTCGCTTAATCGTATGTACATTATCATAGTAACAAAACGTCTTTAGTTTTATGACTTCGCTTAATCTTATGTACGTTATCACAGTTACAAAACGTCTTTAGTGCTATGACTTCGCTTAATCTTATGTACATTATCACAGTAACAAAACGTATTTAGTGTTATGACTTCGCTTAACTGTATGTACATTATCACAGCTACAAAACGTCTTTAGTGTTATGACTTCGCTTAATCTTATGTACATTATCACAGTAGCAAAACGTCTTTAGTGCTATGACTTCGCTTAATCTTATGTACATTATCACAGTACCAAAACGTATTTAGTGTTGTGACTTCGCTTAATCTTACATACATTATCACAGCAACAAAACGTATTTAGTGTTATAACTTCGATAAATCTGATGTACATTATCACAGTAATCAAAACGTATTTAGTGTTATGACTTCGCTTAATCTAATGTACATTATCATAGTAACAAAACGTCTTTAGTGTTATGACTTCGCTTAATCTTATGTACGTTATCACAGTTACAAAACGTCTGTAGTGCTTTGACTTCGCTTAATCTTATGTACATTATCACAGTAACAAAACGTCTTTAGTGCTATGACTTCGCTTAATCTTATGTACATTATCACAGTTACAAAACGTCTTTAGTGTTATGACTTAGCTTAATCTTATGTACATTATCACAGTAACAAAACGTCTTTAGTGTTATGACAGCGCTTAATCTATGTACATTATCACAGTAACAAAACATCTTTAGTGTTATGACTTCGCTTAATCTTATGTACATAATCACAGCAACAAAACGTTTTTAGTGTTATGACTTCGCTTAATCTTATGTACATTATCACAGTAACAACACGTATTTAGTGTTATAACTTCGCTTAATCTTATGTACATTATCACAGTAATCAAAACGTCTTTAGTGTTATGACTTCGCTTAATCTGATGTACATTATCATAGTAACAAAACATCTTTAGTTTTATGACTTCGCTTAATCTTATGTACGTTATCACAGTTACAAAACGTCTTTAGTGCTATGACTTCGCTTAATCTTATGTACATTATCACAGTAACAAAACGTATTTAGTGTTATGACTTCGCTATATCTTATGTACATTATCACAGTAACAAAACGTCTTTAGTGTTATGACTTCGCTTAATCTATGTACATTATCACAGTAACAAAACGTCTTTAGTGTTATGACTTCGCTTAATCTTATGTACATTATCACAGTAATCAAAACGTATTTAGTGTTATGACTTCGCTTAATCTTTTGTACATTATCACAGTAACAAAACGTATTTAGTGTTATGACTTCGCTTAATCTTACGTACATTATCACAGTAACAAAACGTCTTTAGTGTTATGACTTCGCTTAATCTTATGTACATTATCATAGTAACAAAACGTCTTTAGTGCTATGACTTCGCTTAATCTTATGTACATTATCACAGTAACAAAACGTATTTAGTGTTATGACTTCGCTTAATCTTACGTACATTCTCACAGTAACAAAACGTCTTTAGTGTTATGACTTCGCTTAATCTTATGTACATTATCACAGTAACAAAACGTATTTAGTGTTATAACTTAGCTTAATCTTATGTACATTATCACAGAAATCAAAACGTCTTTAGTGTTATGACTTCGCTTAATCTTATGTACATTATCATAGTAACAAAACGTCTTTAGTGTTATGACTTCGCTTAATCTTATGTACGTTATCACAGTTACAAAACGTCTTTAGTGCTATGACTTCGCTTAATCTTATGTACATTATCACAGTAACAAAACGTCTTTAGTGTTATGACTTCGCTTAATCTATGTACATTATAACAGCAACAAAACGTCTATAGTGTTATGACTTCGCTTAATCTTATGTACATTATCACAGTAACAAAACGTCTTTAGTACTATGACTTCGCTTAATCTTATGTACATTATCACAGTAACAAAACGTCTTTAGTGTTATGACTTCGCTTGATCTTATGTACATTATCACAGTAACAAAACGTCTTTAGTGTTATGACTTCGCTAAATCTTATGTACATTATCACAGCAACAAAACGTCTTTAGTGTTATGATTTCGCTTAATCTATTTATATTATCACAGCAAAAAAACGTCTTTAGTGTTATGACTTCGCTTAATCTATGTACATTATCACAGTAACAAAACGTCTTTAGTGTTATGACTTCGCTTAATCTTATGTACATTATCACAGTAATCAAAACGTATTTAGTGTTATGACTTCGCTTAATCTTTTGTACATTATCACAGTAACAAAACGTATTTAGTGTTATGACTTCGCTTAATCTTACGTACATTATCACAGTAACAAAACGTCTTTAGTGTTATGACTTCGCTTAATCTTATGTACATTATCATAGTAACAAAACGTCTTTAGTGCTATGACTTCGCTTAATCTTATGTACATTATCACAGTAACAAAACGTATTTAGTGTTATGACTTCGCTTAATCTTACGTACATTCTCACAGTAACAAAACGTCTTTAGTGTTATGACTTCGCTTAATCTTATGTACATTATCACAGTAACAAAACGTATTTAGTGTTATAACTTAGCTTAATCTTATGTACATTATCACAGAAATCAAAACGTCTTTAGTGTTATGACTTCGCTTAATCTTATGTACATTATCATAGTAACAAAACGTCTTTAGTGTTATGACTTCGCTTAATCTTATGTACGTTATCACAGTTACAAAACGTCTTTAGTGCTATGACTTCGCTTAATCTTATGTACATTATCACAGTAACAAAACGTCTTTAGTGTTATGACTTCGCTTAATCTATGTACATTATAACAGCAACAAAACGTCTATAGTGTTATGACTTCGCTTAATCTTATGTACATTATCACAGTAACAAAACGTCTTTAGTGTTATGACTTCGCTTGATCTTATGTACATTATCACAGTAACAAAACGTCTTTAGTGTTATGACTTCGCTTAATCTTATGTACATTATCACAGCAACAAAACGTCTTTAGTGTTATGATTTCGCTTAATCTATTTATATTATCACAGCAAAAAAACGTCTTTAGTGTTATGACTTCTGCTTAATCTTATGTACATTATAACAGCAACAAAACGTCTTTAGTGTTATAACTTCGCTTAATCTTATGTACATTATCACAGTAACAAAACGTCTTTATTGTTATGACTTCGCTTAATCTTATGTACATTATCACAGTAACAAAACGTCTTTAGTGTTATGACTTCGCTTAATCTATGTACATTATCACAGCAACAAAACGTCTTTAGTGTTATGACTTCGCTTAATCTTATGTACATTATCACAGCAACAAAACGTCTTTAGTGTTATGACTTCCCTTAATCTTATGTACATTATCACAGCAACAAACATCTTAAGTGTTATGACTTCGCTTAATCTATTTACATTATCACAGCAAAAAAACGTCTTTAGTGTTATGACTTCGCTTAATCTTATGTACATTATAACAGCAACAAAACGTCTTTAGTGTTATAACTTCTCTTAATCTTATGTACATTATCACAGTAACAAAACGTCTTTAGTGTTATGACTTCGCTTAATCTTATGTAAATTATCACAGTAACAAAACGTCTTTAGTGTTATGACTTCGCTTAATCTTATGTACATTATCACAGTAACAAAACGTCTTTAGTGTTATGACTTCGCTTAATCTTATGTACATTATCACAGCAACAAAACGTCTTTAGTGTTATGACTTCGCTTAATATATTTACATTATCACAGCAAAAAAAACGTCTTTAGTGTTATGACTTCGCTTAACCTTATGTACATTATAACAGCAACAAAACGTCTGTAGTGTTATAACTTCTCTTAATCTTATGTACATTATCACAGTAACAAAACGTCTTTAGTGTTATCACTTCGCTTAATCTTATGTACATTATAACAGTAACAAAACGTCTTTAGTGTTATGACTTCGCTTAATCTATGTACATTATCACAGCAACAAAACGTCTTTAGTGTTATGACTTCGCTTAATCTTATGTACATTATCACAGCAACAAAACGTATTTAGTGTTATGACTTCGCTTAATCTTATGTACATTATCACAGCAACAAAACGTCTTTAGTGTTATGACTTCGCTTAATCTATTTACATTATCACAGCAAAAAAACGTCTTTAGTGTTATGACTTCGCTTAATCTTATGTACATTATAACAGCAACAAAACGTCTTTAGTGTTATAACTTCTCTTAATCTTATGTACATTATCACAGTAACAAAACGTCTTTAGTGTTATCACTTCGCTTAATCTTATGTACATTATCACAGTAACAAAACGTCTTTAGTGTTATGACTTCGCTTAATCGTATGTACATTATCACAGCAACAAAACGTCTTTAGTGTTATGACTTCGCTTAATCTTATGTATCTTATAACAGTAACAAAACGTCTTTAGTGATATGACTTCGCTTAATCTTATGTCCATTATCACAGTAACAAAACGTATTTAGTGTTATGACTTCGCTTAATCTTATGTTCATTATCACAGTAACAAAACGTCTTTAGTGCTATGACTTCGCTTAATCTTATGTACATTATCACAGTAACAAAACGTCTTTAGTGTTATGACTGCGCTTAATCTTACGTACATTATCACAGTAACAAACCGTCTTTAGTGTTATGACTTCGCTTAATCTTATGAACATTATCACAGCAACTAAACGTCTTTAGTGTTATAACTTCTCTTAATCTTATGTACATTATCACAGTAACAAAACGCCTTTAATGTAATGAATTCGCTTAATCTTATGTACATTATCACAGTAACAAAACGTCTTTAGTGTTATGACTTCGCTTAATCTTACGTACATTATCACAGTAACAAAACGTCTTTAGTGTTATGACTTCGCTTAATCTAATGTACATTACCATAGTAACAAAACGTCTCTAGTGTTATGACTTCGCTTAATCTTATGTACGTTATTACAGTTACAAAACGTCTTTAGTGCCATGACTTCGCTTAATCTTATGTACATTATCACAGTAACAAAAGGTCTTTAGTGTTATGACTTCGCTTAATCGTATGTACATTATCACAGCAACAAAACGTCTTTAGTGTTATGACTTCGCTTAATCTTATGTACATTATCACAGTAACAAAACGTATTTAGTGCTATGACTTCGCTTAATCTTATGTACATTATCACAGTAACGAAACGTCTTTAGTGTTATGACTTCGCTTAATCTTACATACATTATCACAGTAACAAACCGTCTTTAGTGTTATGACTTCGCTTAATCTTATGTACATTATCACAGTAACAAAACGTCTTTAGTGCTATGACTTCGCTTAATCTTATGTACATTATCACAGTAACAAAACGTATTTAGTGTTATGACTTCGCTTACTCTTATGTACATGATCACAGTAACAAAACGTATTTAGTGCTATGACTTCGCTTAATCTTATGTACATTATCACAGTAACAAAACGTCTTTAGTGCTATGACTTCGCTTAATCTTATGTACATTATCACAGTAACAAAACGTATTTAGTGTTATGACTTCGCTTAATCTCACGTACATTATCACAGTAACGAAACGTCTTTAGTGTTATGACTTCGCTTAATCTTATGTACATTATCACAGTAACAAAACGTCTTTAGTGCTATGACTTCGCTTAATCTTATGTACATTATCACAGTAACAAAACGTCTTTAGTGTTATGATTTCGCTTAATCTTACATACATTATCACAGTAACAAAACGTATTTAGTGTTATAACTTCGCTTAATCTTATGTACATTATCACAGTAATCAAAACGTCTTTAGTGTTATGACTTCGCTTAATCTAATGTACATTATCATAGTAACAACACGTCTTTAGTGCTATGACTTCGCTTAATCTTATGTACATTATCACAGTAACAAAACGTATTTAGTGTTATGACTTCGCTTAATCTTACGTACATTATCACAGTAACAAAACGTTTTTAGTGTTATGACTTCGCTTAATCTTATGTACATTATCACAGTAACCACACGTATTTAGTGTTATAACTTCGCTTAATCTTATGTACATTATCACAGTAACAAAACGTCTTTAGTGTTATGACTTCGCTTAATCGTATGTACATTATCATAGTAACAAAACGTCTTTAGTTTTATGACTTCGCTTAATCTTATGTACGTTATCACAGTTACAAAACGTCTTTAGTGCTATGACTTCGCTTAATCTTATGTACATTATCACAGTAACAAAACGTATTTAGTGTTATGACTTCGCTTAACTGTATGTACATTATCACAGCTACAAAACGTCTTTAGTGTTATGACTTCGCTTAATCTTATGTACATTATCACAGTAGCAAAACGTCTTTAGTGCTATGACTTCGCTTAATCTTATGTACATTATCACAGTAACAAAACGTATTTAGTGTTGTGACTTCGCTTAATCTTACATACATTATCACAGCAACAAAACGTATTTAGTGTTATAACTTCGATAAATCTGATGTACATTATCACAGTAATCAAAACGTATTTAGTGTTATGACTTCACTTAATCTAATGTACATTATCATAGTAACAAAACGTCTTTAGTGTTATGACTTCGCTTAATCTTATGTACGTTATCACAGTTACAAAACGTCTGTAGTGCTTTGACTTCGCTTAATCTTATGTACATTATCACAGTAACAAAACGTCTTTAGTGTTATGACTTCGCTTAATCGTATGTACATTATCACAGCAACAAAACGTCTTTAGTGTTATGACTTCGCTTAATCTTATGTACATTATCACAGTAACAAAACGTCTTTAGTGCTATGACTTCGCTTAATCTTATGTACATTATCACAGTTACAAAACGTCTTTAGTGTTATGACTTAGCTTAATCTTATGTACATTATCACAGTAACAAAACGTCTTTAGTGTTATGACAGCGCTTAATCTATGTACATTATCACAGTAACAAAACATCTTTAGTGTTATGACTTCGCTTAATCTTATGTACATAATCACAGCAACAAAACGTTTTTAGTGTTATGACTTCGCTTAATCTTATGTACATTATCACAGTAACAACACGTATTTAGTGTTATAACTTCGCTTAATCTTATGTACATTATCACAGTAATCAAAACGTCTTTAGTGTTATGACTTCGCTTAATCTGATGTACATTATCATAGTAACAAAACGTCTTTAGTTTTATGACTTCGCTTAATCTTATGTACGTTATCACAGTTACAAAACGTCTTTAGTGCTATGACTTCGCTTAATCTTATGTACATTATCACAGTAACAAAACGTATTTAGTGTTATGACTTCGCTATATCTTATGTACATTATCACAGTAACAAAACGTCTTTAGTGTTATGACTTCGCTTAATCTATGTACATTATCACAGTAACAAAACGTCTTTAGTGTTATGACTTCGCTTAATCTTATGTACATTATCACAGTAATCAAAACGTATTTAGTGTTATGACTTCGCTTAATCTTTTGTACATTATCACAGTAACAAAACGTATTTAGTGTTATGACTTCGCTTAATCTTACGTACATTATCACAGTAACAAAACGTGTTTAGTGTTATGACTTCGCTTAATCTTATGTACATTATCATAGTAACAAAACATCTTTAGTGCTATGACTTCGCTTAATCTTATGTACATTATCACAGTAACAAAACGTATTTAGTGTTATGACTTCGCTTAATCTTACGTACATTCTCACAGTAACAAAACGTCTTTAGTTTTATGACTTCGCTTAATCTTATGTACATTATCACAGTAACAAAACGTATTTAGTGTTATAACTTAGCTTAATCTTATGTACATTATCACAGAAATCAAAACGTCTTTAGTGTTATGACTTCGCTTAATCTTATGTACATTATCATAGTAACAAAACGTCTTTAGTGTTATGACTTCGCTTAATCTTATGTACGTTATCACAGTTACAAAACGTCTTTAGTGCTATGACTTCGCTTAATCTTATGTACATTATCACAGTAACAAAACGTCTTTAGTGTTATGACTTCGCTTAATCTATGTACATTATAACAGCAACAAAACGTCTATAGTGTTATGACTTCGCTTAATCTTATGTACATTATCACAGTAACAAAACGTCTTTAGTACTATGACTTCGCTTAATCTTATGTACATTATCACAGTAACAAAACGTCTTTAGTGTTATGACTTCGCTTGATCTTATGTACATTATCACAGTAACAAAACGTCTTTAGTGTTATGACTTCGCTTAATCTTATGTACATTATCACAGCAACAAAACGTCTTTAGTGTTATGATTTCGCTTAATCTATTTATATTATCACAGCAAAAAAACGTCTTTAGTGTTATGACTTCGCTTAATCTATGTACATTATCACAGTAACAAAACGTCTTTAGTGTTATGACTTCGCTTAATCTTATGTACATTATCACAGTAATCAAAACGTATTTAGTGTTATGACTTCGCTTAATCTTTTGTACATTATCACAGTAACAAAACGTATTTAGTGTTATGACTTCGCTTAATCTTACGTACATTATCACAGTAACAAAACGTCTTTAGTGTTATGACTTCGCTTAATCTTATGTACATTATCATAGTAACAAAACGTCTTTAGTGCTATGACTTCGCTTAATCTTATGTACATTATCACAGTAACAAAACGTATTTAGTGTTATGACTTCGCTTAATCTTACGTACATTCTCACAGTAACAAAACGTCTTTAGTGTTATGACTTCGCTTAATCTTATGTACATTATCACAGTAACAAAACGTATTTAGTGTTATAACTTAGCTTAATCTTATGTACATTATCACAGAAATAAAAACGTCTTTAGTGTTATGACTTCGCTTAATCTTATGTACATTATCATAGTAACAAAACGTCTTTAGTGTTATGACTTCGCTTAATTTTATGTACGTTATCACAGTTACAAAACGTCTTTAGTGCTATGACTTCGCTTAATCTTATGTACATTATCACAGTAACAAAACGTCTTTAGTGTTATGACTTCGCTTAATCTATGTACATTATAACAGCAACAAAACGTCTATAGTGTTATGACTTCGCTTAATCTTATGTACATTATCACAGTAACAAAACGTCTTTAGTACTATGACTTCGCTTAATCTTATGTACATTATCACAGTAACAAAACGTCTTTAGTGTTATCACTTCGCTTAATCTTATGTACATTATCACAGTAACAAAACGTCTTTAGTGTTATGACTTCGCTTAATCTTATGTACATTATCACAGCAACAAAACGTCTTTAGTGTTATGATTTCGCTTAATCTATTTATATTATCACAGCAAAAAAACGTCTTTAGTGATATGACTTCGCTTAATCTTATGTACATTATAACAGCAACAAAACGTCTTTAGTGTTATAACTTCTCTTAATCTTATGTACATTATCACAGTAACAAAACGTCTTTATTGTTATGACTTCGCTTAATCTTATGTACATTATCACAGTAACAAAACGTCTTTAGTGTTATGACTTCGCTTAATCTATGTACATTATCACAGCAACAAAACGTCTTTAGTGTTATGACTTCGCTTAATCTTATGTACATTATCACAGCAACAAAACGTCTTTAGTGTTATGACTTCCCTTAATCTTATGTACATTATCACAGCAACAAACATCTTTAGTGTTATGACTTCGCTTAATCTATTTACATTATCACAGCAAAAAAACGTCTTTAGTGTTATTACTTCGCTTAATCTTATGTACATTATAACAGCAACAAAACGTCTTTAGTGTTATAACTTCTCTTAATCTTATGTACATTATCACAGTAACAAAACGTCTTTAGTGTTATGACTTCGCTTAATCTTATGTAAATTATCACAGTAACAAAACGTCTTTAGTGTTATGACTTCGCTGAATCTATGTACATTATCACAGCAACAAAACGTCTTTAGTGTTATGACTTCGCTTAATCTTATGTACATTATCACAGTAATCAAAACGTCTTTAGTGTTATGACTTCGCTTAATCTTATGTACATTATCACAGCAACAAAACGTCTTTAGTGTTATGACTTCGCTTAATATATTTACATTATCACAGCAAAAAAAACGTCTTTAGTGTTATGACTTCGCTTAACCTTATGTACATTATAACAGCAACAAAACGTCTGTAGTGTTATAACTTCTCTTAATCTTATGTACATTATCACAGTAACAAAACGTCTTTAGTGTTATCACTTCGCTTAATCTTATGTACATTATAACAGTAACAAAACGTCTTTAGTGTTATGACTTCGCTTAATCTATGTACATTATCACAGCAACAAAACGTCTTTAGTGTTATGACTTCGCTTAATCTTATGTACATTATCACAGCAACAAAACGTATTTAGTGTTATGACTTCGCTTAATCTTATGTACATTATCACAGCAACAAAACGTCTTTAGTGTTATGACTTCGCTTAATCTATTTACATTATCACAGCAAAAAAACGTCTTTAGTGTTATGACTTCGCTTAATCTTATGTACATTATAACAGCAACAAAACGTCTTTAGTGTTATAACTTCTCTTAATCTTATGTACATTATAACAGCAACAAAACGTCTTTAGTGTTATAACTTCTCTTAATCTTATGTACATTATCACAGTAACAAAACGTCTTTAGTGTTATGACTTCGCTTAATCTATGTACATTATCACAGCAACAAAACGTCTTTAGTGTTATGACTTCGCTTAATCTTATGTACATTATCACAGTAACAAAACGTCTTTAGTGTTATGACTTCGCTTAATCTTATGTACATTATCACAGCAACAAAACGTCTTTAGTGTTATGACTTCGCTTAATCTATTTACATTATCACAGCAAAAAAACGTCTTTAGTGTTATGACTTCGCTTAATCTTATGTACATTATAACAGCAACAAAACGTCTTTAGTGTTATAACTTCTCTTAATCTTATGTACATTATCACAGTAACAAAACGTCTTTAGTGTTATCACTTCGCTTAATCTTATGTACATTATTACAGTAACAAAACGTCTTTAGTGTTATGACTTCGCTTAATCTATGTACATTATCACAGCAACAAAACGTCTTTAGTGATATGACTTCGCTTAATCTTATGTACATTATCACAGCAACAAAACGTCTTTAGTGTTATGACTTCGCTTAATCTTATGTACATTATCACAGCAACAAAACGTCTTTAGTGTTATGACTTCGCTTAATCTATTTACATTATCACAGCAAAAAAACGTCTTTAGTGTTACGACTTCGCTTAATCTTATGTACATTATAACAGCAACAAAACGTCTTTAGTGTTATAACTTCTCTTAATCTTATGTACATTATCACAGTAACAAAACGCCTTTAATGTTATGAATTCGCTTAATCTTATGTACATTATCACAGTAACAACACGTCTGTAGTGTTATGACTTCGCTTAATCTTATTACATTATCACAGTAACAAAACGTCTTTAGTGTTATGACTTCGCTTAATCTATGTACATTATCACAGCAACAAAACGTCTTTAGTGTTATGACTTCGCTTAATCTTATGTACATTATCACAGCAACAAAGCGTCTTTAGTGTTATAACTTCTCTTAATCTTATGTACATTATCACAGTAACAAAACGCCTTTAATGTTATGACTTCGCTTAATCTTATGTACATTATCACAGTAACAAAACGTCTTTAGTGTTATGACTTCGCTTAATCTTATGTACATTATCACAGTAACAAAACGTCTTTAGTGTTATGACTTCGCTTAATCTATGTACATTATCACAGCAACAAAACGTCTTTAGTGTTATGACTTCGCTTAATCTTATGTACATTATCACAGCAACAAAACGTCTTTAGTGTTATGACTTCGCTTAATCTTGTGTACATTATCACAGCAACAAAACGTCTTTAGTGTTATGACTTCGCTTAATCTTATGTACATTATCACAGTAACAAAACGTCTTTATTGTTATGACTTCGCTTAATCTTATGTACATTATCACAGCAACAAAACGTCTTTAGTGTTATGACTTCGCTTAATCTTATGTACATTATCACAGTAACAAAACGTCTTTAGTGTTATGACTTCGCTTAATCTTATGTACATTATCACAGTAACAAAACGTCTTTAGTGTTATGACTTCGCTTAATCTATGTACATTATGACAGCAACAAAACGTCTTTAGTGTTATGACTTCGCTTAATCTTATGTACATTATCACAGCAACAAAACGTCTTTAGTGTTATGACTTCGCTTAATCTTATGTACATTATCACAGCAACAAAACGTCTTTAGTGTTATGACTTCGCTTAATCTTATGTACATTATCATAGCAACAAAAGGTCTTTAGTGTTATAACTTCTCTTAATCTTATGTACATTATCACAGTAACAAAACGCCTTTAATGTTATAGCCTTGTGTAATCTTATGTCTATTATCATAGTAACAAAACGATATTAGTATCATTGCTTGGTTTCTTTTTTTAGATGTGCAGCCAAATTCATAATGAGCAACATCCCATTGGTCAGAAAGGTTGGCCAAATTCTTGTCTATACTCACATTGCGTGTGCCTGTAGAATGTAAGTCGTTTTTCATCCTATTTTGTCCACGCTCTCATTTTCAGAGTATTAATTGAAAGCGAGACGCGCATAATAAAGATCACTCAAAGTGACCTCCAAGCAGACGGGCAAGCCCCTTCCCCGGCACCGACAGGTCATCCTTCAACAAAGTGTTTCACCTTTTCCCTCTGCGTAATGGGCACCACTCGAATATATATTTCTCTACTCGCAGGCCGGGAGGCGTAGCTTTTTTAAGCCCAGTCACGAAAAGTGTATGTAATCCGATACGCGGCCACCGAAAGAAATCGTTTCTCATAAACTAAGATCAACGATTTTTCCAGCCAGACAATCTGTCGCTTTCTGAAATAGCAGTTACTGCGCCGTCAGCACTGGTCACAACTTCACTTTCACAAACCGTCCATATATATATATATATATATATATATATATATATATATATATATATATATATATATATATAACATGTATATATATGTGTGTGTGTGTGTGTGTTTGAAAAAGACAAACGGAAAACAGGTTAGAATGCAGGAGAAAAACAAATCAAGAGATTTGACCGATTTTGTTCGTATTATTGAACGTT
Organism: Sepiola atlantica; assembly: GCA_963556195.1. Taxonomy (NCBI): domain Eukaryota; kingdom Metazoa; phylum Mollusca; class Cephalopoda; order Sepiida; family Sepiolidae; genus Sepiola; species Sepiola atlantica. Next base: position 8,818,908 of record OY744530.1, read on the forward strand.
TTCTGAAGACGTTCGATAATACGAACGAAACCGGGCAAATCTCTTGTTTTTGTTTTTCTCCTGCATTCTAACCAGTTTTCCGTTTGTCTTTTTTCAAACATGTTGTCTACCACGGCATTTCATTTTCATGACTTATCGTGTACCTTACCCCATACATATATATATATATATATATATATATATATATATATATATATATATATATATATATATATATATATATATTAACTCAAATTCCGACGTTTTAGCCAACTATAAACAATCCGATAAATCAGCGAGTGATTAAAACCTATTAAAGGCAGCCGCTGTTAAGAGTGTTCGGCTGCTAAAGGAACGTGCATTAGAACTACGTCGACGGATGTGTTAATACTACTCACTACAGTGCCCAGCCCAGATTTGGGGGCAACAAATAATTATAAATATATATATATGTATATATTAAAATATAATTATCCACAGATATGTGTTTAGCCGTTTACAACCTATCCTCAGAGCTGAACCTAGCGAGATTATAAACCAGGACCCTAAGAGTCTAAAGCCGGAGGCTTTACCACTAAGACAATTCCCGCTAGTGCTGGAATATATCGCCTTTTTATCATATTACATAATACATTTTTTTTAAAACATCGGTGTATATGCTTGGATAAACTATTGAACTTAGTCATTATAAATTATGGAATACGTATTCTAGGCAACAGAGTGAGTAACGTGGGCATGTTATTTATTTTTTTGTAAACTTTACCATTTAGAGGGATGCCACTATACTTAGAGAGTGCTACTATAATAGTTAATAAAGACCACAGGACATTGTAACTTAGGGATGATATTCTTAAAACATCAACTCGAACAAAATGTAAAGTTTCTCGATTACAGGAATACACCAACTCTTAAGACGACCATGTTGTAGACTGCAGGTAAGCAGTCCCGTGGTAATGTGTTCTACACACGAGAAGTTCTGTTCATGGAAATTTAATTTGATGTTAGGCACGCGGTGGATAAAGAGGCATTCTTTGCAGTTGTGGTAGAAGACGAGTTCTTGCTGTGAATGTCTTACAAGGAAGAACCAGAGATTGGAGCTCAGTCGAGCACCTTTCAATGAAATAACGATAGAATAGAGAAAAAGTGGCAACATTTCTCCCGTGAGAATAATGTCACCTATAGGCAGCGTAGGCCCCAAACGCCGTATTTGCCCACCAATGTGATATTAATTTATTAAACAACTATCAGGAAGACCAGACGTTGCTGGGGATTGAATGAGGATCACTACTATGTACTTGTTCATTATGTTCATAGCATCATATTAATTTCCTTTTACTGCCCTTCCCCCTTCCCCCGTTTTGCCTCCTAACATAGTCGGAAGAAACTGAAATGTTTGAAAACTCTCTGAATTAGTGTCTTATACATATAGTTTAAATTTCATTAAAATCCGATATATGTATTTGAGGTTTTTAGGGAACCCTGTCCCCATGGGTCACTTGGGAGTGGAGGGGACGTAGATATTCGGCACATACAAGGTAACGCAGAGATTTAGAACAACTTCCATTGGTCTTCCCTGGAGAATTGTATACATATGACATAAATTTCATCAAAATAAGATATATTTAAAGTTTTAAAGGAGGTTCGGCCTCCATTGCTCCCTTGGGTTAGTAGAGACCTTAGAGATTCGGGACCCCCGCCATTGTCTTCCCAATAAAATTCTTTACAAATGATTTAAATTTCATAAAAATAGGATATATTTGAAGTTTTAAGAGAGCTATCGTCTCATAGTCTTGCATTTAGAGATTCGGGAACACTTCCATTGTATTCCCCGGTAAATTTTACATAAGAATACACTTTTAGATTTTATGTAGATTCCTCGTCTTTTTTTCTATAGGTAACACAAACATGACACACACATACACACAGACATTGAGTTTTCTATATATATATTTTGAGAGTTTGCTGAGGTTATCATCTGAATTATAAGATGGTCTTTAATGGAATCCAGGTGATTCCGTTTGGTTCGAGGCGGGATGAAGATGAAACAATCGTTAGCAGATGTTGGCGATATGTGCCTTTTGTTTTGATCAGCAAGTCAACTTGGGAATGTCTTTTTCTCACTGGAATGGAAAAATGATAATAGAAAATGAACGAAATGATACAACGATAGATATGTATAGATAAATAAATAGATATATACGAATAGATTAAGGTAAGTAGATAGGTAGATACAAACAGGTCATAATAAATAGATAGATAGATAGATAGATAGATAGATAGATAGATAGATAGATAGATAGATAGATAGATAGATAGATAGATATACGGACGTACGGATGTTCAAAGACAATAATGAAGCAAGTCAGATAATTGTGTTCAGATCATTGCAATTCAAATAGGAAAAGCTGTTGATTCCCGCGAGTAAACATTTCTAATTTTTATTTATTTTATTTTAAAAAGCCAATACAAAAATAAACGCGTCCACACGCACATTCTCAATAAACATGGAAATCAGTTTTATTATCGGAATTTTTCATGATCCGTCGGATTATATCGATCGTTTCGTCCTACTTGAGAATTGTCAGCCTCTTTCTGAGCACGAAACAGTTGAAAGCGATTGCGATATCCGAAGAATCCAACGTGATTCGCGTCGAGCAACGCTTGCTCTTCACGTTCAATGGCCATTGTTGCTTTGTGTAAAGAAAGAAAAGGCTCGCGATATCTTAACGGGTTTAACGATCAAATAAAAACGCCCCTTTTGTCAAGGGGATAACATGGCTTTCTAAAGAACATCAAGTGAGTTAGATTCAATGGTTTTCTTCACTAACAGACAATCATTAGACCTGAAACAATGGTGGATTTACTTAGCACACTATGAAGTGCGTAGGAAATTTATGTCGTTTTTTTTCTTTTTTATTATTCAAGTTTCTCAATCAATTTTGAAATAAATGCTTATGCGAATACAGTGCCGATGATAGGAGTTCTCTGCTCTCCGAATCTATGATACGAAGCCTCTCTCGGAGACGCGGCGAGAGGTGATATTCCTAAGACCCCGCGTGGTGTGATATCCACATCAGTGTATCTGTGAAAAACTAACACTAAACGAGTAGGATAGAAATACAAAGTCTCATTCTTACAACTTTATATCGGCCATCTTCGTTGTGGTGTAAATAAAAAGGAATGAAAGAGAAGGGTGTTAGTAAATGAATACGCTCATGAGTATGGGTGAAGTGTCCACATGTTGTTAAATAAATGTCCCGTTAGTAGGGAAGAGAGAAGAGTTTATATATGAAGGGTAGGATGAATGTTCTGTTTGTAGGGAAAGGAAAAAGAGTTCATATATTAAGAATGCGTGTCCGTACACAGGTGTTGAAGTCAGGCCATATGCATGTGTGTATGTAGGTACGCGTGTGTGTTAAGTCCACGTGTGTGCGGCAGAAGTAGCCATGTTGAATCATTGGATCTTCTTGTAGAAGTCGAATCCAGTGCCAGAGCCCCAAGGGGCGGGGGGGGTCTGTTGCACCCTAGAAGAAAAGTTTGGGAGTTGGTCCGAGTAACGTGGATGATGTTGTCCATCCTGTCTTATGGGAAAGGAAGAAGTAAACACTTCGTGATCTCTTTTATAATCTCTGGTAGTGTACTCAGCTCGCCTGAGATATGTCCTCTGATTGGGCAAACCAGATAGGAAGTTAAATGCTTGCACCAATCAGCGCCGAGCTAAGAAATGAAGCATATATTCATGTCGCTGCTGCTAGTTGTACAGCTACTACAAACGTACGAGTAATAATAATAAAGAGTAATCCTCCACTCGAAATGTGTATTAATTTGTAAATATATATCCATCCCGTCACGCAAATATATGCCTGGTTAATAAGGGACGGGAGAACGCAAATCTATTTCCATAATGAGGCGTTTTTGTTTTTGTTTGTTTTTCTTTCTGCTTTCTATACCGATTTATACGTTTTACTTTCTTTTTTTTTCACTTTCCAGTTTTAAACGTTTTCTTCTGTTTCTGACTTCCGCTACGGAAGTCAGAAACAGAAGAAGACAGAAGAAAACTGTCTTTAATGTTAAAAAGTTCGGCATCATGTTTATAATGTCTCGATGCTCCCCCCCCCCCCTCCTTCCTCATAATCAAAGAAATAGAAATTAAAGAAAAAATTGTTTTAAGCAAAGTCAACGGTTCGTGTTTTGAAATTACGCCTTTTTAAAGCAAAGTCACCAGTTGGTTTTCTGAAATTGCGTCTTTTTTTTTAATATATAAAAAAAATCAGTTTAATTCTGTGGAGATTTTCATTATTCTGTTTAGATTGTTAAAAAAAAGCATTTAAAAGAATTATATTGTAAAACAAAAAGCAAGTCAGATAACCATCGCTGTTTGAAGTGTATTCGGAAAGAAATCACTTTTCTAAATGAAAAGTCAACAGTAGGTGGGGTTTTTTGGGAGGGAGGGGTGTATCATAAGACATGATAATAATAGTTTACATTAAAAAAATTAAACTACTGACGTAATTCTATGATTTGCATAAATATAAGTGTGAACACTGGCGAAGCATAATTTTTCTCTTTCATTTTTGACAGAGGGTGTACACTAGTATGTATACATAGGATTTGAACAGGGGTTGGGGAAACGGCCTTATACATATTTGCAATCAATCCAGTACATATTGCAACCTACCTTCGCACGAATATTAAACTCCAATATTTTAATTCGTTTACCTTCAGTGTTTTAACAACTTTCCATTTTCACATTTGTCTTTTTAATTGCCGTTGGTATCTTGGATTTAATGTCTGAATATCGGTGTTGCTGCGTCGATTCCCGGAATCATTAAAAGATGACGCACCGATGCCATAAAGCGTGAAGACAATACAATAAAGGTGTGTAGCACCCCCTCTCTCTCTCTTTCTCTTTCTTTCTCCCTCTCTCCCTTTCGCTCGTTCTTTCTCTCTCTCTTGCGTGCGCGCTTTGAACCTCCTCTTTCATCGATTGTTTCAAATCCAAGAGCAATTAACCAGCGCATCTTACAAATCAAGCAATCAACAAACGACATCAAGAGATCACAAGGTATTTAATAGTATATTAATTGCAAGTAGTCTCTTGCAATTTATATATATATATATATATATATATATATATATATATATATATATATATATATATATATATATATATATATATACGGTTGATACAACAAAAGATATAAGAGGCAACTAATATCTTTAATTAGTGAACATCCGGATAAAAATTAAGCTCAGTATACTGGATAGAGCATTAATAGCAATAGATGAAGTGAAAGAATAAAATAAGGTGCGAATCAAATTTTATTACAGTTCAATGTTCAGACAAAGTTCTTTAAAGTCCTTAACTCATGAGTTTTCAAAGAAAATCTTCTCCTCGGAGAACCATTACCGCAATGACATTACTGCGGGTAATAAAAATTAAACTTTGAAAATATATTAAAAAAATATATATAAAAACATAAAGGTGTATAAAACATCAAATATATCGGCCCAAAACATACTTGTTTGTAAACTTATACAGTTCATCCAAGTCAAAAAGTTTAAAATAGCTCCAGGAAAGATATCCAATAGGTTGGTTTAAAAATAATCCAAGTGGTGAATGGTGGTCCAAAAACGAAAAAAGTTATCCAAGCGGGAAATGTGTTTGCTATTGATGCAGTAGATAACAGTGAAAAGTGTATTCAAGTTGTATGCAAATTAAGAAAACGATAGAGAAAACAATAGATAAAACAAATCATATGAAAAGTTCAGAAAAAAAATGGCCGAATACATAAGGTCAGTTTAATTTTATTCGAATTGGATTTAGCGGAGTTTACATTACTCCTATCAGCTCATAAGAACCCTGAATTTGGACATTATAATATTCAACACCAAGTAAAGTACTTTGTCTGAACATTGAACTGTAATAAAATTTGATTCGCACCTTATTTTATTCTTTCACTTCATCAATTGCTGTATATATATATAGTCATCCACATACAGACTGTTTCGCTGTTTCACAGCTCATCAGTTCGGCTAGACGAGTTAGTGCCTCAAGCCGGGATTGAAACTCGACCGTCGGACGGCGCTTCTAACCCCTACGCTATCATGCGACACTGACTGAATGTAAGATATATCTCAATGTAAACATTGCAATTGCCGTGGCTCGAATTAGTTTTACCTAATGAGCTATACATTAAAGCTAATGGCAGTTGACGATATCCTTACAAATTAAGCTCTACCCAGGGAGGGAGCTTTATATATATATATATATATATATATATATATATATATATATATATATATATATATATATATATATATATATATATATATATATATATATATATATATATATATATATATATAGTGGCGATTTGTGATCGAGGTTCGCGCCTACCGACCGTTCCTACACTGAAGATTGCGTTAGCATGAAACATAGATGTCTGTAGGTATTTAAATAATTAATATTTATTTATAAAAATATTATTGTTTATCAGCCCCCTCCCACAAAGGCTGGGCACTCTCGAGTAGCTTTAATAACAAGCAGTACAAATAGCTATATGCACGATCCGAACGCCGTTTCGTAGATCACTCTATACTGCCTGGTACATAGCCGCCGATTTCGCTATTTACATTTAAAGTTCCTCTATATTTACTGACTAATTGGCTATGGCCGATGGGTAAGATCCCCGACTACGGATCAGTGGTGATTTGTGATCGGGGTTCGCGCCTACCGACCGTTGAGAATTAGTTCCTACACTGAAGATTGCGTTAGCATGAAACATCGATGTCTGTAGGTATTTAAATAATTAATATTTATTTATAAAAATATTATTGTGTATATATATATATATATATATATATATATATATATATATATATATATATATATATATTTCCTGTTCTATTTCTACTTTTACTTACCTGTGGTTGATTTGCCTTCGTTTGTTATGTGGGCTGGTTTCCGCACTCGAGGACTACCTAAATATTTCGATTGTTTCCGTCATTCCAGAATATCTTACTAGTGATACTACCCAGATATGTATTTCTTTTATCAGGTTTCTACCATAAGAGTTTTATTTTTCCTGACAGGTATTCTCTTCCATTATTATTATTTGTACACAGATCATCGTCAGTGATTGCTCACCGACAACAACCAATGGAGTCTTAGTGACAACAAGCCTCCCCAGATTTCCAGTATTCTTCACCTCTTTTTGATAACGATGCGGTATCGCAACAGCCTCTTACCATTGATTTCTCGCTGGTAAGGACAATTGGTCTTCTCTTGGATTTGGGTGGCAATAAGCCTCCCCAAGGTCCCAGCATTCTCTGCACTTTTCCAGTGGAGGTTTGTTTGTGCTGTCCCTCCTCGGTCTTCTCATCCGTCTCGACCCTCTACAAATATTTTGTCTGGTGTCAGCCTAGGCCGGCACCAGTTAAAAATATAAATAAATAAATAAAATAATATTTTTTTTAATTAATTTAAATTTTAAAAAATTAATTTTTTGAAATTTTGAAATTTTTTCCTTTTTTTTTTTTCAATTTCTTAATTTTTTCCTTTTCTCTTTCCTTATTTAAAAAAAAATTTAATTCTTTTTTTAATTAAAAAAAAATTGGGGGGAGAGGGAGGAGCTTATAGTGTTTCTTGTAATTTCTGTTTCTTTGGTTCATTTTCGTGTAGTGATAGCTGAGGCCGGTGTAATTTATTAGGGGGGGGGATTATGAAGTGCTGTTTCTTGCAGTTTCTGTTCCTTGGTTTTTGTTGTGGTGTTCTTCGTGTAGTTTTGTTTTCTCCCTGTTGTAAATTCCTTGTGACTGGTTAGCCTTTGTAGCTTATGCGTGTTAGTTTCCGCATTCGAGGATTTTCCTTAGGATTACAGCTGTTTTGATCATTGCCGTCCTTTGTATGGTTTTGATGCTCCGTTTAATTCCAATTTCTCCCAGTCTTTTCTCCAGGCTTTTTTTGGATTGTTCCTAGTGCTCCTATGATTATTGGTATTACACTAACTTTCTTCATGCTCCATATTCCTTTCAGTTCTCTGGCTAGTTCTGTGTATTTACTTCGTTTTTCTGTGTCTTTGATCTTCACTCTGTGGGCTGCTGGAACGGCGAAATCTACGATTTTACAAGATTTTCCTTTTTGTCTATTATAATAACATCAGGTCTCTTTGCTTGTATGAGTTTATCTGTTTGTATATCCATATCCCAGAGGATTTTGTGTTTTTCGTTTTCCAGTACTGTTTCTGGTTTATGTTTGTACCATTTATTTGCATATTCGAAATTCAATTGTTTGCACAGTTCCCTGTGTATTACTTTCCCAACACAGTCATGTCTGTTCTTGTATTCTTTTGGGGCAAGTTGGCTACATTGACTTATTATATGATTTATTGTTTCGTCTCTTTGTCCACACAGTCTGCATTTATTATTTTCCTGTGTTTTATCTATTTTAGCTGTAGTGTGTCCTAATCGCATTGTTCTGTGCAGCCATCAGTAAAGATTCCGTTTCTCTGTTCAAGTTTCCTTTTCTTAGCCATGTCCAGCTATTTGCGTTGGTTTCTTCTCCTGTGAATCTTATGAAGCGTCCATGTAGTTGTTTTTCTTCCCATTTTTCTGTTCTTGTCTGTGTGTGTCCAGTTTCGGTGCTTCCTGTGTTGTCGTTCGGAAGGTATCTCTTGCTGCGGTGATCAGCCTTTCTGTGTTCTGGTTTATGTATTTCTCCAGCTCTTTTTTAGTGTCGTTCACACAGTTTTCTATACTTACCAGTCCTCTTCCCCCTTCGTTTCTCTTCACATAGAGTCTGTCTGTATCGTCTTTTGGATGTAGTGCATTGTGCATGGTCATTAATTTTCTAGTTCTCTGGTCAAGGTGCCTGAGTTGTTCTTTAGTACAGCTTATGAACGGTCCAGAATATCTTATTAGTGCTACTGCCCAGGTATTTATTCCTTTAATTAGGTTTCTGCTATATAATTTTATTTCTAAGAGATTTCTTGTTATTCTCAGGTATTCTTTTCCAATCTTCTCTTTCATTTCTGTTGATTTGATTGTGTCTGCTTCCAAAACTCCCAAATATTTATAGCTGTCTTGTTCATCTAGCGCCCTCATTTGCTCTTGGTTGGGTAGTTCCATGCCCTCATTCGTCTCCAGCTTTCCTTTTTTAATCTCTAGCAATGCACACTTTTCCATTCCGAATTCCATTTGAATGTCCTGACTGAAGATTCTGGTCGTATTTATCAGCTTTTCCAATTCCTTTTTACTTTTTGCAAATAACTTCAGGTCGTCCATGTACATGAGATGGTTTATTCGTTGTTCTGTTTATCCGGCATCACATTTTCTGAGTATGTAGTTGAGTGGCATCATGGCTATGATAAACAGTAGTGGTGATAGGGAGTCTCCTTGGAAAATGCCTCTCTGTATTTTTATCTCCGTCAAGTATTGTCCTCCAGCTGTCAGTTCTAATCTCCATGTTTCCATTGCTTTCTTGATGAGATTAATAATCCTGTTGGGTATCTTGTACATTTTTAAACATTCAATTATCCATGCTTGAGGGATTTTGTCGTAGGATTTCTTGTAGTCAATCCATGCAATAGATATGTTCTTTTTCTTGATTTTAACTTCTTTTAGGATCTTTTGATCTATGTATAACAGATCATGCGTCCCTCTTTTCCCTTTCTGGCATCCTTTTTGTTCCTCGGGAAGTAGTCCACGACTGTTCAGGGAATGGTAAATTTGCTCTCTCAGTTGTGCCGTTAGGATTTTCCACATTGTCGGTAAACAGGTTATTGGTCTGTAATTGATTGGGATCGTTCTCTTCTTGGCGTCTTTTTGTATGAGCGTTGTCTTTCCTTTGGTCATCCACACTAGTACGTCTGTTTTATGGATACATCCTCTCAGTTTCTGTGCTAGCCTTTCATGTAGGGTCGTGAATTTTTTGAACCAGTACGCATGTATTCCATCGTGATCTGGTGCTTTCCAATTTGCCATTTTCTTTAGTGTTGTCTAAATAGTTTCTTCATTAATTTCTGTTTCCGTTCCTTCTTCAATTTCTAGAAGTGTATCTTTCATGTCTGTAAGCTATTTAGCATTTTTGTTGTGATCTTCAGCATTTTCCCATATCTTGCTCCAGAAATGTTTTGTTTGTATCGGGTCTGGTTGTTCTGTTGTTGTTCTTTCTCCGTTTACGTTTTTGTAAAACTGGCTTTCATTGTTTTCAAAGGTCTTGTTCTGTTTGTACTGTTCCGATTTGTATCTGTATCGTCTCAGTCTTCCTGCTTTTGTTGCTATCTTTTGTTTTAGTTCTTCATGTTTCTTATTTAGTCTTTCCTTGCGATTCAGATTTCTGCTCTTCCATCGTTTACTGTTCTCCTTCATCCTATTTACGGTTTTAGCTTCCTTTTGAAGTTTGGTGATCTGTGTTTCCAGTCTGATCTCCCATCCAGATTTCGTCTGTCCATTCTTTTGGTCAGTCTTCTTTTCCCTTTTTAGTTTCATACTTATTGATTTTGCCCCCGCATATATCAAGTTGTTCAGATCTGTGATAGTGTCCGTTGTGATGTACGTGAGTACTCTGTTTACTTTCTCTGTTTCAACTTTTAACTTCTTCCAGTCTTCGTTCCTTAGGGATGGAAGTTTGTTTTGTTCTCGGACATTAATCGTTTGATGTTTTCCACTTCTCTTGCTTCTTCCTCAGATAGTTCTATAGTTTCGTCGTCTTCGCTTTGTTCAGTTTCTATGTTTATGTTTTCCCCGTCTTCTTTCTGGGAGTTTTCGTCAAGTGGTGTGTCTTGATCTGTCACGCCATTTATCTTTTGTTTAATTTCCGTTAATTCCATCTCCGAGAACCACCCTCTCTTGAGTATCTGTCTTGCTTGATCTGCTATCCTTTGTGCCGTTGTATGGTAGTCAGTAGAAATGTCCCATAAACCTTTCATTCGTTTCCGATATCCTCTTTCTGTGGGGTAGCGGCTTTTGTAGTAGCATTCCATTATCAGTCTGTTCTATTTTGTGGTCCATTTCTTTCTATGGCTTTTTGGTCTGTTATTTTCATTCTTGAATTCTTGTGTTTGGTCAGTGTCCTTATCATATTTGGAATTTGATGGGTTACCTACCTGTTTTTTGTCCGTGGTCTTGTTCCTGAAATTAAAGGAGTCAACATTCGCAGTATGCGGACCGGGTCCTCCATGTTGGCCATCGAGGGAGCACCTGCCCATCATGACACTCAGATCTTTCTTCTGAGTCCCACGGCGTTTATTTGTATTTATAGACATTTATCATGGTTTGGTGTTTGTGGCAACACCAGGCCACGGCTTAGTTTACCTGTGATCTTGTCACAGGGATAGTGTTTCTCTCATTTTCATGAGGTTCAAAGTGCACTATCACACATACATAAAGAAACATTTACGAAAAAAATAAAAATAAATAATAATAATAATAATGAATAAATAAATAAATTAATTAATTAAAAAAGAATAAAAAATAAATAAATATATAAAAAAGATAATAATCATATATATAATATATATATATATATATATATATATATATATATATATATATATATATATATATATATATTACCTAATTACATAGTATAAGTTTTCTAGGATACTCTTAAATCAAAAAATAAATAAAAAAGATGATAGATTCCCCTCCTATGTTTGTCTAATAAATTGATGCAAAGTTATCAAACGTTCGGTCAAAATTTAAAAAAAAAATGTTATCTTTTGTTCTCTAACGTGACTAGCTACTTTTTGGGGAGGGGGTTCAATTACGTTCAACTCAAACAAAAAGCAAAAATATTATCTACCGACCCCGAATTGAAATCCCAGAAGCTTCTTATTAGTTAACATTAAAATTATCAATAAATATAACATTTGTATATCTACCAAAAAGACGTCTTCAATTGATACGCTCGAGACTTTATTATTATTATTGTTGTTCTTATTATTATTGTTATTATTATTCGTACTTACTAAGAGGTCTCACACAGGTCATCATCGGAGGTTACTCACTGATAATAACCGGTGGTGTTCCTGGGGTCTGGGTGACAACAAGTCTCCACAGATTTCCAGTGTTATCCACCTCTTTAGATAACCTTTGCAAATGACTTTGCGTTATCACAACAACCGCTTATCATTGATTTCTCGCTAGCAACGACCATTGGTCTTCACTGGAATTTGGGTCGTAATAAGTCTCCCCAAGGTCCCAATCCTCTTCACACTCATCCAATGGAGATTTGGTTAGCGCTCTCCCTCTTTGGTCCTCCTATCCTCCTTGACCCTTCACGACTATTTTGTGTGGTATCAGCTGAGGCTGATGCCTTTAGAAGAGGATCACATTTTATAAGATTTATTGTCGTTTCAGTTCCCTTGGGTTCATGCGGTGTTCCTTCTATCGTTTTGTTTTACTTCTGTTGCAGTTTCCATATGGCTGGTTAGTGTTTGTAGTTTATTTGGATTGGTTTCTGCATTCCTTAAGATTATTATTAGTAGTAGTAGTAGTAGTAGTAGTAGTAGTAGTAGTAGTAGTAGTAGTAGTAGTAGTAGTAGTAGTAGTATTTATCGCCTTATTATTTCTTTCTATATTGTATAGTATTTTATTGTTAGATTTTAAAAATATATTTTTTTCAAATTGTCAGTACATCTATAGCGAAGCTTTAATATATTTCTATAAATATTTTGCGTAGTGGATTGTTTGAGGGAACTTCAAGTTTATAAGGTTGAAACATCTATATCTTAATTTACTTTTTACTGTTGGGTTAAATAGAGGGGTGAACCGTATAATATTTCTCTTTCTTTTTGAGTATGTATTTGATATTTATTTCGGATTTCTAAAAATCAATTTTAGTTCTTTTGTCGACATCATTTTATAGTGTTGTTATATAATTGTATATGATGCTAGATTTATTGAAGAATTCTTCATTTGGTGAATTATTTCTTATTTGGCGTTCAATTGAGCTTCATATATGTGTAATTATTGAACGTGAGTGATTGGAATGTGGATTACATAAATTTGATTTCTATTCTCCTTCATATAAGGTTGAAATATATTTTGTTGGAGGTTAGGGTTAGGGTTAGGGATAGGTTCGCCCAGCATTTGAAAAAAACATATGCAAGTGAAGAGTTTGCATGGCAAAAGATGATTGGCGTGCACTGCCTCTGCCATGACTGGTATATCATCGTTTCGTGTAGCTCGCTCCATCTCATCATGTTGAAGTCTTACAACCTCTAATCCTCTCTCTCTCCTCTCTCTCCCTCTCTCTCTCTCTCTCTCTCTCTCTCTCTCTCTCTCTCTCTCTGATTGTTGTCTATAAGACTCAAGTTTTCTTTGTAGCACGTATTTTGGCTTATGACTAACCGACCCCCGAGCACATAAAAAGAGCTGATTTAATACAGGGTCATCATTCTGACGTACATGATATCCAGATCAACAGTGATGGCCTGACATGACCATTGTCTCGAGAGACGAAAGATTAAAGAAAACAATCTATATAATGATACGCTAAAACAGTTTTTGTTCGTACGTATGTTATCACCTTTCACACACAAAATGAGATCGGTCGATCGGCAAAGGTGGTGATTAGTGATTAATCTGATATGGCTACAGAAAAAAAATTCCGACTTTGTCAATTTTAAAATGAATTGTTCAAAAACATTCCGATTTTGTCCATTTTAAAATGAATTGTTCAAAAACATTCCGACTTTGTCAATTTTAAAATGAATTGTTCAAAAACATTCCGACTTTGTCCATTTTAAAATGAATTGTTCAAAAACATTCCGATTTTGTCCATTTTAAAATGAATTGTTCAAAAACATTCCGACTTTGTCAATTTTAAAATGAATTGTTCAAAAACATTCCGATTTTGTCCATTTTAAAATGAATTGTTCAAAAACATTCCGACTTTGTCAATTTTAAAATGAATTGTTCAAAAACATTCCGACTTTGTCCATTTTAAAATGAATTGTTCAAAAACATTCCGACTTTGTCCATTTTAAAATGAATTGTTCAAAAACATTCCGACTTTGTCCATTTTAAAATGAATTGTTCAAAAACATACTGACTTTGTCCATTTTAAAATGAATTGTTCAAAAACATTCCGACTTTGTCCATTTTAAAATGAATTGTTCAAAAACATTCCGACTTTGTCCATTTTAAAATGAATTGTTCAAAAACATATCGACTTTGCCCATTTTAAAATGAATTGTTCAAAAACATTCCGACTTTGTTTATTTTAAAATGAATTGTTCAAAAACATATCGACTTTGTCCATTTTAAAATGAATTGTTCAAAAACATTCCGACTTTGTCCATTTTAAAATGAATTGTTCAAAAATCGAATTCTATCGTCCTGTCGTTAAAAACAGAACAATTTTAAATAAACACATTTCAAAAATTGACATTCGTTTGATGGATTTGAAGAATATTTAGCTTACAATTATTTGTATGCTAAGAAGACAGACAATATTTAGTGTTTAAAAAAATGAAATGTCTACAATTTTTTAATAAAGAAAAAAAGAAGAGACATATTCGTTTTATTCATTTAAATTACATTTATCTGACAATTACAATTATTTTTACGGAAGAAGAGTCATTTTTTCTTAATAATATTGACTCTTTTTTAAAAATTAGTTCACCCCAAACAAGGCAAGATGCCACTGTAGACGTAAGTTGCTACTGAGAATTAGGATGAAAGTTTAAGAGGGTCATCCTAAATTGGGAGCTGTGCAGTGAGATGCTTGTTCACATTAGTTTTAAATTTCTGCATGTCGATACAGTCGAGAAAAAAGGGAGCAGGAGGGGATTTCCAAAGGCTGGCAGCTTGAGGAAAGAAACTATTGGAATAGAATTCTCTCCAGCAGCTGGAGACCTCCACGGCGAATGGATGGGATTTAGCTGATTGTCAGGTTATTCGAGTGTATTTACGTCGAGAGGGAACCAGAGCAGCAAGTTCATCGGAGCACATTCCATTGAAATACTTATAAAACAGCCACAATGATGCAACATTGCGGCGATGGAATAGGGGCTGGAACTTGGTTGACAGTGAGGAACCTATTAGATTAGAGATTCTCTTTTGAACCTTGTCTAAGAGGGAGAGACTAGTGGATGGTGCACCGGCCCAGATATTACAGCAATACTCCATGCATGGGCGGATGGTGGCTTTGTAGAGATATAGGATACTGTCAGGTGTGAGAAGTCTTCTAGCTCGGTAGAGGGAGCCCACTTTCTTTTCAGCAGCCTTGGCAATGTCTTCTATGTATTTGTTCCAATTCATGTAACCCGTGAATGTTAGGCCGATGAGTTTGAACGTTGGACTCTCAGATAGAGTGTTATTTACCATGGCAATCGGTGGTTGACGAGGTTTCTTGTAGTTGTTGAAAGAACGGAGCTTTGTATTAGCAGCATTGAATGTTACCATCCATCTGACAGACATTTATTATTTCAAAGGGAATATTATTATTAACAGTAAATTATACAGATTCAGATAGAAAACACCGTGGAATTTCCACGGGGCCCGATAATATTACATAAAATAATAGTAATCTAGATGTGCGTGGTGGTGGTGGTGGTTGTTGTTAAATATGCCTTGTTACAAACCAAGGATGAATTTTAAAGCAAATGAGGAGAGAATTCTTGTTTGGGGCCATTTTCTTGTCTAATGTTTACATAAGCCGCCTAATAGACAACTTACATTTTAAAGACATTGTTAAAAAAAATAAGTTGTACATTTTTTTTTTTTTTACAATTTTGTTCGTAACTGAAGAACAATTTTCTCATTTAGCAGCTGTGATATATTTCCAGTGAAAAGCAAAAAAACTTGTTTTTATTTTTGTTTTTTCCGTGTGTATGCGTTTGTTTTTTGTGTCTTGTTTTTTGCGTCTTGTTTTTTGTGTCTTGTTTTTTGTGTCTTTTCTTGTCGGTTTTCCGTTGCCTGCGGATAAGGCGGAAGTTAACATAAGTCATTTGGATTTATTTTTGTATTACTGACATTTTTTAGCCAGGGTTAGGGTAGGGGTTAGGGTTAGGGTTAGGGTGGGGATTATGGTTAGGGTTAGGGTTAGGGTGGGGGTTAGGGTTAGGGTTGGGTCAGCTTTGTATGCTGTTGTTCTAGTTCGCTTTTACAATGTTATTAGATTCTTGACGGACAAACTTCATAATAATTTTAAAAGACCGCTTTAAACCAGCCAGGTATTTTTCTATTTGTGTTTGTGAAAATTTTGCAATAGCTTTTAAAGGTTTGGTGCATATATATATATATATATATATATATATATATATATATATATATATATATATATATATATATATGTGTGTGTGTGTGTGTGTGTGTGTGTGTGTGTGTGTGTGTGTTGTTTTGAGACCTTTATTTTTGTCACATCACAAAGTATGATTTTTCGAATTGAGAACCTTTTGTCTTTTCTGAGTTCGAAGAGGAAAGATCCGATATTAACATACAAATGTTGGTTGGTCCCATGTTGAACGAAACGGAACCGTAAAATTATAAAAAAAGAAAAAAGTTTAACGTTTTAAAAGAATATTTCGTAAGATTAATAAAATCTTGAACTTTGGAATCTTGTTTATTTATACATAAAACAACGAGCTGATTTCGCGTTTGGAGACTCATACGTCGAAATCTTATATATATATATATATATATATATATATATATATATATATATATATATATATATATTGAAAAATACTTTATTTTCAGCTAACACTCAGAGAAAAACCTCAACAATAACGTAACCAAACAAAACTAAATGTGCACCGTACTAACATGGAATATCTAATAAATACGCCATTTTACCATTTTAGTGGCGTTAATGTGAATCGCCTATTGCCGTCAGCCGGTTACAAGGATTAGTCAGATGTCGTGAATATTTGATTGCACTCAAATGTTCCCGGGTTCGTACAGACTTCGCTTGTTACATTGTCTTTTCAATTCTTTCTTTTCTATGTCGAAATGCGTTGCGTCCTTTTTTGCGGTTTTTTTTTCGTTTTTTTTTTTGCGTATTTTTTTGCGTTTTTTTTTTACGTTTTTTTTGCGGTTTTTTTTGCGTCTTTTTTTGTGTTTTTTTGCGTCTTTTTTGCGTCTCTTTTTGCGTTTTTTTTGCGTCCTTTTTTGCGTCTTTTTTGCGTTTATTTTGCGGGGTTTTTTTGCGGTTTTTTTTGCGGTTTTTTTTTGCGTCCTTTTTTGCGTCCTTTTTTGCGTTTTTTTGCGTTTTTTTTTACTTTTTTTTTACGCTCTTTTTTGCCTTTTCTTTTGCGTTTTTTTTGCGTTTTTTTTGCGTTTTTTTCTCCATGTCGATTTTTCCTCGCTCTTTTCTCTTTGTCGTCGTTTCGTGTCAATTCAATTCGTGCCGTCGATTTTTTCGTCGCTTCTATGTATCTTGTTGTTGTCAGCTTCTTCTCCGTGTCGTCGGTGTGGAATAACTTTGTTGTGCTTATAGAAGATTAATAATTACGTGATTCGGAATGGATGTTTATTTATAGAAAAATATTACACTTCATTAAGAAGAAGAAAGACAGTGATTTTACACTAAGTGACTATTAGCTAGATAGACAGACAGTTAGATGGATAGACTGATAGACAGAGAGACATACAGGCAGATCGGCGCCCATCGCCGTGTGCGATTCTCACAGTTTTGACGTTTTTAAGACATGTTTTTTAGTGACCGTTCGCTGTGAGATTCTAAAGGGATTTGTTTTTCAAATCTAATCATTCTCTTTCGCTCTGGTCCCACGTGAAGTCACATCTGCGGGTGATCTCATCAGCACATCGCTTTGAGTCTAGCCCTTCTGACCATACCTCGTCAGATCTGACCCCAATATCAGATCAGTCTAGAAAACACTCTGAGCACGTTGTTTGTTTTCAGCACAGACAGGTCATTGTGACCGTACTCATTGACACGTGTCAAAATCTATACTAGTTGATCTACCATCCATAATCTAACCCTAACCCTAACACCGCAAATACAACATACGTGGCAGTGGCGTTTTGCCGGAAAAGGATCGCCGTCACTACCAGAGTCAATTAGAGTTAAATTATTTATATACTACTACTACTACTACTACTAATAATAATAATAATAATAATAATAATAATAATAATAATAATAATAATAATAATAATAATAATAATAATAATAATAATAATAATAATAATAATAATAATAATAATAATAATAATAATAATAATAATAATAATAATAATAATAATAATAATAATAATAATAATAATAATAATAATAATAATAATAATAATAATAATAATATCATTCGATATACTGCTGGTATACTTGGATTGAATGTAGATGAACTAAAATGTTTGAATACAATGCAATAAAATGCTTACAATTTATGGAGCTTTTGCAAAGAAAAGAGATGCAGATCGATTGTATCTACCTAGAAAGGAAGGTGGTCGAGGTCTACTTAGTGTTGAAGATGTTGTGAATATAGAAGAAGGTTGTCTATATGAATATATTTCTGAAAGTAATCAGATTCTTCTTCGTGAAGTGAAAAGAGAGGAAATACTAAGAACTGGGGTGAAAAAGAATCAAAGGTTACAAGAGAGAAGGTTAAAATTATTTGGAAAGAAACTACACAGTGTATTATTTAAGAATACTGCATTTAGAGATAATGACAGCTGGAATTGGTTGGTCAAGTGTGATATCAAAAGATCTACCGAGAGCACCTCATGGGAGCCCAGGAACAAGCCACCCACACTAGGTCAATCAAACATTACATTGGCAAAACTGCAGAATCACCGATATGCCGATTGTGTAATGAAAGGGAAGAAACCTTAGCAAATATTGTATCTGAATGCCCAATGCTAGCACAACACCAGTATAAAAAATGGAGACACGACAAAGTCACTCAGGTACTACACTGGGATATATGCAAACTTTATGAATTATACTACAATAAGAAGTGGTATGAGCATAAGCCAGAAGTAGTACAGGAGAACGACAAGGTCAAACTTCTTTGGGGCATGTGCATACAGACTGATAAGGTTTTGAACATTCAAACCCCGACTTAATCTTTCTAAACAAAAACAAGAGAACTTGCTTAATCATTGATATAGCCTTCCCCTTCGATACCAGAGTGCAGGAGAAAGAACAATAAAAAAATATCAAGATCTAAAATGGGAATTAGTTAGACTATGGAAATGTAAAGAAGTAAAGGTGATATCTGTTGTAATTGGAACGCTTGAAACCATAACGAAAAGCCACCATAACTGGCTTAAACAGATGGACGAGATAATTTCTTTTCCAATTCTGCAAAAGGCTTTCCTGTTAGGGACAGCGAAAGTGTTAAGGTACAGCTTGAATGTCTAAGGTCAATGGAATTGACTTGATGTTCAAAAAAGAAAACTCCAACTAAAAACATCCAAATATTGAGACTACTATGAAATAATAATAATAATAATAATAATAATAATAATGATAATAATAATAATAAAATAATAATAATAATAATAATAATAATAATAAAATAATGATGATGATGATGATGATGATGATGATGATGATGATGATGATGATGATGATGATGATGATGATGATGATGATGATGATGATGATGATGATGATGGTGGTGGTGGTGGTGGTGGTGATGATGATGATGATGATGATGATGATGATGATGATGATGATGATGATGATGATGATGATGATGATGATGATGATGATGATGATGATGATGATGATGATGATGATGATGATGATGATGATGATGATGATGATGATGATGATGATGATGATGATGATGATGATGATGATGATGATGATGATGATGATGATGATGATGATGATGATGATGATGATGATGATGATGATGATGATGATGATGATGATGATGATGATGATGATGATGATGATGATGATGATGATGATGATGATGATGATGATGATGATGATGATGATGATGATGATGATGATGATGATGATGGGCACAGGTGGGTAAGTTAGCTGGTTTTCATTATCGGTTGATATTTATAGTAATGGTCAATGGAAGGCGTTCAAAGTCGAGGGTCGCTTTGTGAGTGTAAATGATCAGACGATTAGATTTTAGTCAAAACGTACGAACGGAAGTGAATACATGTATATCGGAAGTGACGTCGTATAAATGAAAAAATTATAAGAATTAAAAACTACTTGGTCTCTCTTTCTCTCTTTCTCTCTTTCTCTCTCTCTCTCTTTCTCTCTCTCTCTCTCTCTCTCTCTCTCTATCTATCTATCTATCTCTCCTGACAACAAGCGTAAACCTTACATTAATAAACAAACATCTGCTTCACAATAACATATATTTGATATTGGTTATTACTTTCGGTTACATCTTTGACTGAGTTTTATTGCAGTTCTTCAGTGTCCACGCAAATTTTAAGTATCATATGGATATTCTAGTATCAGTCGCATAGACTTCCAGAACACAACCAATTTACTTATCCATTTCTCACGCATATTTCTCTATCACTGAACGCCGGCAACCTATTCTGTTTTTATCGTAATTGGGACAGTAATTTATTGCTTCTTTTGTATTTATGTCTGTTGTTCTCCCTTATATATTATATTGTGTATCACATGAGAAGTTTCTGCTATCCAAGTTTGTACGTAAATCCAACTGTTCCTTAATTGTTGTCCTTTCCTCTTCATTTCGACACTCGTACGTCCTATCCACGATAACACACCACACAAGATGGCGACCACGCGTGGCTATTAAATCCATAGAACATAGAATACAAATATTTATAGCTTTTAAACATGTTTTAATAAATAATTGCCTGATTTTTTTTTTTTCAATTTTATCTTTTTATTTTCATGTATGAATACGTTTAATGGGAAATTCATTATAATATTAAAGCTATTAAATTATTTTACCCGGAAGTCACGTGTGTTTTCTAACGAAAAATAATTGAAATAAGACATTAGAAAACCTATTAAACCGTCATGTAATAAAAGAACTGTCATATTGAAATGTGTGCAAAAGTATTAGTTCTGAACATGCCGAGAATTGCTCAATAGTAACAGCAGTAACAACAACAGCAGCACAGACTTGTAGTAACGGGCAAGGTCAGTGGCAGCAGTAGTAGTAGTAGTAGTAGTAGTAGTAAAAGTTATTCTTCTCCCATATTTTGTTTTACTTTTTCACAAACATTTATTTTCTTCGCAAATTTTTCTTTCTCTTCTTCAAAAAAAGTTTTTCATTTTCTTCAAAAACTTTTATTTCTTTTATTCACAACTTTTTTCTTCTTTTTCTTTTTCTTCTTTTTCTTCTTTTTCTTCTTCTTCTTCTTCTTCTTCTTCTTCAACAATCACTTTTTCGTCTTCTTATTTATTGTCATTAAGCATTTCTGGCGGAAACAAATCTGAAACTTCTTATAGGTCTCCATACATACTTCCAAACAGCGTCTCAAGATATTAAACGATGATGATGATGATGAGGAGGAGGAGGAAGAGGAGGAGAGGGTGGAGGAGGAGATCCACTAGTTGATCAATGTTAACCTAAACGAACCGATTTTCGTTTTTTTTTTTTACAATCTTTATATAATTTCAATCAACAATTGCTATACTCAGATTTGGGTCAAATCTGGAAGGAACTGATAAGATCGATATCCCGCCGGATCCATGTTGTTCTCCAATCATTCAACTCACCTGCATCGCATCAATTCTTTTCGTTTTATTGAGCGCCGACCAAAATCACGATAAACGAAAAAGAAAAAGAATATCAAGGTAAAACACTTCAATCCTCATTGGGGAATAAAAGTGGCACAAAACACCGACCCAAGCAAGTAATCCTTTATCACGCTAATATATTAACGGCCTTCCGTCTTACGTGAATTAAGGCCGTCAATCAAGTAAAAGACAGGGGCGGAAAACTCGTTTGTTCTGATTGGTCAGTAAAATAAAAGTTTAAAATTGTATTATTTTATTTTCGGTTTGAAATCACCTGATCATTTAACTGACCAGTCAGATGTTTTGCTTCAATATGAACAATTCAAAAACAGACATGTTTTATTATCCCGATGAGATCGTAGCTTTTTAGAGCTAATGATCGAAACATTTCCATGGATGTGTAGCTTTGATATGTTTGTATAAATAAATAAATATATATATATATATATATATATATATATATATATATATAAGAATTCAATGAATTAGAACATTACAATTGTTCCAAGAATTAGAACATCAAGTCTAGTATGGCGTACGGTCGTTTCCAAAACATTCTGGAAATACTTTATTTTATTTTTATAAAATTAACAAAGCTACTCCAAAACGTCACTTCATCAGCGCCTTTAGCACCACGTCTTACAGAAATTCAAAGAAAAAATAACAAGCTCGTCGTAGAGGAACATCTATTGACAGGAAGAGCCACAGAGAAAAATATTAGAAAAAGGAATAAGTTACAAATATAAAATAAAGTAGAAAGATAAAATGATAATAATAAAACATTACAAAAATTATAAAAATTATTAAAATAAAATGAAAATAAAAATAAGAACAAAAAATAAAATAAAGTATAATATAACATATACAAAAATAATAAAATATATAAAGGGAAAAATAAAATAAAAGGATAAAAAATAAAAATAAAAAATATTAAAAAATTAAAAATTAAAATAAAATAAAAAATGAAGTAAAATAGAGTAAATAAAATAAAATAAAATAAAAAATAAAATATAAAAGTAAGTATTATAATAAAAAATATAAAAGAATAAATGTATATATATTAAATATAAAAAAGTTAATAAAATTATAAATAAGTAAATAAAAAAATAAAGAATAAAATATTAAACTAATAATATAGAATAAACGTAAAATTAAAAATTAAAAAATTAAGATAAAAAACAAAAGTAACAATAAGGAGATGATAATAAAAATTAGAGATACAAAATGAAAATACAAGATAATATAAAAGAAATAATTGATATTAAAATTAAAAAAATAAAATAAATAAAATAATAGTATGAATTAATAACAACTTAGAAATATAAATAAAAATAAGATAGAAACATAAATAAGTTTAGAAAACAAAGGTTGAATATTGTCAAGGCTCCTTTTCTAAAGGTTTTTTAAGAAAACATCCTGCAAGGAGATGAGTAGGGTAAGTGGGGAGGAGGAAGAGCACATGGAAATGTATGAACAACGGTTATTTTTAGGGGGAGAAAAACATCTTATAAAAAATTATTATAGGAGGAGGGTCAAAGTTGACCAGGAAATAAGGGATGTACTAGAATAGGAGTATAGTTGGGACTATACTAACATCATTGCACAGACAAGTGCATGAGTACATGTGAGAAATGATTGAGGAGAAAAAAGTTTCTTATTAATTCGACTGGTTCATGAGGAGGAGAGAACGCGCTTTACAGGAAATAATTATCATCTATTTCCCATTGTGGTCCTATACCAATTCGGCGTTCAAACAAATAAGTCAAACTGGAATAACATTAGATGTGGGGGGATGAAGTATTTCAGGAAATATTGTAAATAGAGTCCTACCGTTAAGGACTTATTTTGGAGAAAATCGAAGCAAACAGAATCTTTAAAAATAATTTTTTTAAATTTTGGGGATGTTAGATTTAACGTTTTTTTCTGAATGAAGGATTAAACCAGAAACAGGGGCGTCTTCTTGTTCTCCCTCTACCCGCTTTCATCAGTTATATTGCAGTTAAGATAAACTATAGGTAGGTTAATATGATTATTTCGATTATTAGCGGGGCCCCGCTTTCGTTTTCTCTTATTAGTCATGTTATGGGTAATGACTCTACTATTCGATGGAGCAAACCCATAGGTATTTGGGGAGTCATTAGGGTTTGGAGAGGTATTTAAATATCTGATATTTTCCTTATTTCCTGAATTCTTTAAGGCCTTATTGTAAAACTCCAAGTTGGAGTTGAAGATGGGTTCAGTAGAGGAGATCCTAGAGATTCGTCTGGAAATATTCGGCACTATAGAGTTTATAATTGGTTTGGGGTGGTTAGATTCTCTATGGACATAGTAAAGCAGTTGGTAGGGTTCATAAGTTTGTCTATTGAGGTTAAGAGTTAAATCTAGGTAGTTTACCACTTTCTTGTTTATGTCAAATGTAATATTTAAACCGTAATTTCTAAAGAGGGTACTAGCTTGTTTTTAGACTTATTATACACGCTATTAGTGGATCTCACAGTTAGTAGAGCATCATCCCTGTATAGTCCAACCTCCCACCTCGACATCATCTTTGAATAGGAAGTGGATTTCATTCAGCAAATAGAGGCCGACTAAGTCAGTAACCTGTGCTGAATCTGTTGAACCCATCAGGATATTAAAATGGGATAATGATGAACATAAAATGGGATGAAATACAATATTTAGTAGATCAATTCAAACTAGAAATATAAAAAAAACATTTTTCCTAAATCCATGGATTTTTTAAAATGAGCTCTTATCATCAGAAGAAAATCAGAAGAATAAATCAGTAAAATTTGCATTACTCTTTAGCAAATATATTAAAATATAAGAAGTTATGAGCAAATAAATCATCTTCAACGAAAAAGTATAATGTGTGCAAGTAAATATCCAAGGCATCAGAAATATGATGCAGATAAAAGGTGAAGATTGGAATGTAATCCATAGAGTCCGAACAGTGAAAATTTCAAGTCTGAAATATGAAAGGATTCAAAATCCAAGATAAAAGTCAATTGATAGGAAAAATATTTATCCAGAAAGTTCGTAAAAATTTTAAAAACAAAAGGATCTATTGCCGATTACATGCTTCCTTGGCAGAGTGAAGAAAATTACAGTAAGTGTCCAATAGAGAGAATGTGACACAACGCGTGACACTTCATGGAAAGCTGGTGCTCCCACTACATTTTGCAATCCCTTGCGTCAGACTTGGAGACAAGTACAACAATCCTCTGCACTTCAAAGGTTGTGTTTTAGAAAACTGAGGGTCGATGTCAGCTAAATATCAACAATGCTGTAGACAGCAGCCAGGTTCAAAAGATCAGATCGGCTGTCACTGATATCTGTTGAAAAGCATTTATTGAGGGTCAGAACAATGACGACTGTATTCACACACACACACACTCTCTCTCTCTCTCTCTCTCTCTCTCTCTCTCTCTCTCTCTCTCTCTCTCTTCTCATTCTCTCACTCTCTCTATATATATCTATATCTCTTTATTTTTCTCTCTCTCTTTCTCTCTCTTTCTATTAGACATCAGTGAATAAATATCTTCAAAATTTCCATTTATTTGGAGTATGTAAAGTCTTCCATGTCAGGTCTTGAGTGAAGGCAAGTCACAGAAATTTATAAAGCAGAGAGCTTCTTCAAGGTGATAGCCATTCATTTTATTATATTAGCGAACTAAAAACTTTCAATTAACAAATCATTTTAACGAGTTTTTTCAAGTAAATTTCACACAGGCAAATGTCATACTATAAGTTAGCATCCAAAATTCATACTGGAGACGAAGTAAAGAGATAGGTTTGGCTTCATTTATAATAGAGAAAACAGAATGCATGAGCCATGTAAAGTGAATACATTTTACTTCGTATTACTTCGTATCACTTCGTATTATTTCGTATTATTTCGTATTATCTATTCTGATAGCAAAATTAGCGACAAGTAAAAAAGAGGTTATGCTGAAATGGCTAGTTGTCTGCGAGTCTTGTTTTAACTGCGACCAGAAGTCAGCGGTGTGAAAACCATGTAAAAATTCAGAACTAGATCAAAACACGTTCAACTATCTTCAAGCCTTGTTTTCGAATCTCGCACATACGTAGAACGAGTCTTTTGTGTACTTTATAATTGAAGAGTTCATTCTTTTGTCGCCAGTTCAGGGGAAATAACTTAAATATGGTTCAAAGGAAACAATTCTGAATATACTGAGCTGACACGGTTTTTTATTCTGCTATTCTATTTGAGCTACACAAATACACACAAGCATAACTTTTTTCAATTTTCTCATCTTCTTTTGGGGGCGGGGGGAGTGAGCCATCCTACTGGATGCCAGACATTCACCCGCTATTTCAGACACTCCAACCGAGAGATCTTTTTAAGATTCTAACCTCGTCCCTTTAAGTGTAATTGTTTGTATATATTTTGCAATTTGTTTACTGCGTATATTCGCCAAGTAGTTTTGGAAATTCTTTTTCATGAATCCGGTTACTCCTATAATAACTGGAATGATGGAGATCTTCCTAAGATTCCAGTTTCTATGGAATGTTTACGCGTGTGACCACGCAAATACTCTCAATGAAGTTGTACGTGTGCCCTTCGTCTCCTATAACGAAAAAAACAAAAACGGTAAATATTTAAATATCTTGTACGACAGTCAATTCTACGGATTTTTGCATAACACTCTCTTTAAAATAATATTTGCTCGGAGGGGAGGGATTATGTCGGGGGTAATCGAATGTACCCCTCTTTGTTTTCACTGCTATTATAGCCATATCTATAAAGTTGTGCAAGTGATCTCTCTGCAGAGGGGGGGGGGGGGTATTTGGCTCCTAGCCGAGAAAGCAAATCTGTTTTATATGGTTCGCGGGGAAATGCTTAATCGACTGTCACATCTTTGGACGTGGCGTAACTCCCAACTCGAACGCAAAAAAAATGTTTTGCTTTCCGTCGATTGTTGAATTCTTAGATAGATTTGCTTTTTATAGATTTATTTGTTTCGAGGCACCAGTAAAGAGTGACTTATTCCGCCATGTTGGCCTTTTGGTTAGGAACAAAGTGTAGTATATGTTCTGATACTAAACTTAATCTTTTTGTCCTCAGTCAGTAAAGGAGAAATCCTTCTAGACTGGAGCAATTGTGTTTGTCCCGATCCAGAGTGCCACTTTTGTAGAAAAGCTGGATCCCCGCCCCCCCCCATTAAAACCCCGACTTCGCATCTAACTCTGCTCTCGTGGGAAGGCAAGTAAATATTGAATACGGAATAATCGCCACGTTCTAACAGTCTTTACGTCGATATCTCAGAGATGTGTGTCAGTCGGTTAAAATGATGCATTTCTAGAAAAAGGAGAAAATTGAGTATCTGGCAGTCATCTAGTATCTTCATCTGAATTTAGCAAATCAGTGCTTGACATTGCCATATCAAAGACAAAACTCCCCCAAAATCGTCATCATTATGCTGTTTTTAGATCAAGATGTGCGATGGCGGAAGTTAGTTAATATAGTAAGTGGTTAACCAAATAAGATGGTTAACTAATAATTAGAAACAATTGATCGGCACTGAATTTGTACACCATAAAAAGTGCATAAAATTATAAATAGAGTGGTCAAATAGATATTTAACTAATAAAGAGAAATTAATATAGATGTAATTCCTAACACTTAATTGATGCTATATATATATATATATATATATATATATATATATATATATATATATGTGTGTGTGTGTGTGTGTGTGTGTATGTGTGTGTGTTAGAAACATTCCTTATGGATTTAATTAAAAACTTTATACTAATATTAAAAATAAAAATAAACAAAATGAAATTAAAAATCCAATGATAATATAGATAAATAAATAAATTAATAATATCTAGAAGTGTGAACATATATTGAAGTATGCATATATATATAGATATATATATATATATATATATATTATATGTATATACGAGCAGGGGTATACGGCGTTGATCCCCCCCCCCGTAGGCTAAAGTGTAACAATCTCTCTTTCCCGGTTGCCTGGGGCAAAAGCTGTCTCTTCCTCGGTGGGTCCCTCATCCCAATTGCTCCTCTCCCTCACCGCACTGTCTTCCCGCTCCCCTTCTCCTCATCGCCCCTCACTTCTTCTCCACGCCCACTCTTTTCCTCTCTTAGGCAAAAGTTTAACATTCTCGTGTTTCCCAGGGGCAAAATCTGTCTCTTCCACAGTAGTCCCCTCGTCTCCCCTCTTCGATGTATATTTAGATCACCGTAAAAAAAAAATCTGAGAGTCTATTGGGATCGAACCCTAAACCTCTAAGTCTTAGGACCTTCGTCGACACCCACAAGACCACGAAAGCGAGTATAAAATCTATCGAAAAAATAGGTAACTTAAGTGAAGTATCAAGCTGGCACGCACGTACGCATGCGCAGATTGTATTATTCGCTAGAAAGTGACCAAATGTTCTTTTCTAATTTTTGGATATTATGCGTCCGAAAGCTGGAGAGTTAAGAAAATGGAGGAAGAGCAGATCAATTCCTTGCCATTTTTGGACGTATCAGTGGAAAGGACGGGGGATAAATTTACCACAACTATATACAGGAAACCGACGTTTACGGGCCTGTATATTAGTTGGGATTCTTTTGTCCCCATGAGCAGGAAGATCAGTTTAGTAAATAATCTTATTCACCGTGCACTGATGATCTGCACTTCTGGTAAACTTGCGGTTGAACTGAAAAAGTTGACAGAAATTCTTGCTAATAATGGATTCCCGAAGGGACTAATTTCTAGGTGTATACGTACAAAGCTTGCGAAATTTAAAAGCGACAGTTTCATTGGTCCACCCAAATGTCCGGTTTATCTGAAATTGCCTTACATTGGTTCCACCAGTAAGGGATTTTCGGATAAAATCACTTCAGCTGTTTCACGGTGCTATTTCGCAGTACAGCCTCGAGTGGTGTTCCACACAAGGACTGCTTTCCCAGCTTTCAAGAAGGACGTACTACCGACACTTCAAAAAAGCCACATAGTATACCATTTTAAATGTCAGTGTGAAGCTGACTATGTCGGTCGTACAGTACAACGATTGAAAGTGAGAGTGGCCCAACACATCCCGGCTTGTTTTCGTAATTCATGCGCCCTGAGGAGAAATGCATCGACGGACGTAGCCGGATCTTTGCAACAAAGATCCGGACGTCTACAAAGTACATTTGAACGCTCACAGGTCCATGAGTCATCTATTGGACAGCACCTATACGATAACAAAAAATGTGGCGAGAACTATACCGATGATTGGTTTCGTATCGTGCACAAGGCCCGTTCTAAACACCATCTGAAGGTTCTGGAGGCCGTGAGCGTTACCAGACGAAAACCCTTACTCTGCAGGCAAAAGGAGTTGTCTCATAAATTAGATCTTTTTAGAGACCTCTAAAAAAAAAAAAAAACGTTTGCCTGCAGTATGTCGATTATCATTTTATCCATTTTGCGTGATTGTTTCTAAGGTTTCGGCGATGGTTCATTCCTTTCCTGTGATTTGTGCCTTTCTTTTTCTTTTTTTATTGTTTTTTTTTTTCTTTTGCTCTCCATGGTTCTTTATAAAAAAAATTTTTTTCTCTCTCTTTCCCCCTGTAAAAACCATCTTTTCTTTTTTATTATTTTAAAACGATATTCCACCGACGTCCCCCCCCCCCTTGAAAATGTGTCGGACGAAAGGTACCTTGGGTTGGGGTTTTTTTCCACTTTTATTCGTAACGAAACATCTTAATTGTTTTATTCGATAATTATACTTGAACAAATTTTTTTTTCTTCTCTTCTTACTTTTTACTTGTGATATGGCCCTTTATTCAAGATGGCTCCACTTATTTTATTTTAATGTATAATATATATATATATATATATATATATATATATATATATATATATATATATATATATATATGGCATTTGAACTTTAATAACCTTATTTACATTGTATGATTATATATGTACATTATTCTCCAGTGAGAGAGCATTTCACTTTTATGTTTTTTAAAGATAAATATTTTTCATCTTCCTTGTAATTTGTTTCTACTTGCATCTTATATTACATCCGTTTATTCTACTTTGAGTCCCACTATACATCTTAAATATTATTTTTATCCGGTCTGTACTGATTTGATGGTTCAATACTACTAACGCCCTCTTTGTTTTTAATTTACTGTGTAATTGGTGGGGTTGAACACTAAAGTCTTTCTGCTGTCTGTATGCTTTTAATTTGGTTCTATATCTGTGCTGATTAAGAGATCCGATATTAATAAAATATATATATATCGTCTCAGAAACGATCGTACACATACAGTTGCATGTTGAATTCTTAGAACGCAAATAAATGATCATGTAATAAAGTTTACTTTATTACGATCTATATATATATATATATATATATATATATATATATATATATATATATTGTGACGTAATCCCAAAATTAGTTTTTAATTTAAATATGTAGCTTCAGACAATGTAAGATATTATCGAGCAGAGAGGTTTTTTTTATATTATTTGAGAGATAGTAGAAAAAGGAGATATCGCCGAGCATGTATATATATTTTTCCCCCTTTTAAAAACTTTCTTTGTTCCCTGACGTAAGATAAATATAGAATCGGGTGGAGCGAAACTGTATGCTTCTGTGGGCCTGACTGCCCACTTTGAGTCTTATGAATGTGACCGTTGAGAAAAGGGGATTAATAATCTCGCTATCTCTGTGGGGGTCGCGTGTACTCCGCGACTCGTCTCCCTTACCTCAACCTGACATCCTGTCCAATACCAACTGCTGAATGAATAAGAAAGAAAAAAGGGGAGAAAAGGGGGAGGAAAAGGGGAGAAAAAAGGGGAGGAAAAGAACTGTTAAAAAAACACACCAGGTTTGGGAGCGAACAGACGTGGACTTCGTCGCTCCGGAAAATTACGACAGAAGAAAACACTTGGAACGGACGTTGTGCAAATCACTGCATATTGGAAACTGCAAAACTGTCTGAACGCCGACGCAAAGAGAACGCCCAGGACGTATCCTGTTAAATGCCAAATGCATACCGAATAACAGTCGGCTAACGAGATAGCCAAAGCGTGCTAAGTCGATAAGAACTTTTGTGGGCTTTCCCCCGCAACCAATTACGACATCCCGACGACAACTGCTCGAAGATTTGAGCGTGCCTTACAAATTTGAAAACTTTCTTTCTCTCAAGCTGACACGTTTTGTATTATATTTTCGCTCGGCCTAGTTACATATTCGGTAAGACCCCATCGCGTATTATGTTGTTTTCTTTTGTATCTCATCCCTTCTTATACCCTTTTATAAATAAACATTGTCATTTTAATTTCTTAACCTGTGTTGATCTTCAGTTCATTCATAAGCGTGTGTCGTCTGTTTCTTCATTTTTTACAAAGAGTCCCATTTCCCCTCTTGTTCGGTGTGCATACATATTTTAACCTGAGAACCTAAATCTTTTCATTTTTTTTCTTCTGTTGCATGCCCGTCTTGTCGTTCCTAACGAGCTGCAACCGTAACTATATATATATATATATATATATATATATATATATATATATATATATATATATGAGAGAGAGAGAGAGATAGATATATATAGATATATACAGCTCGATACCATTCCTAGACACTCTTATAATAAAGTGCAACAACAAACTAACATTTAAAGTACACCGCAAAAACACTCACAAAAACGACTACATACACTTCTACTCTCACCACAATAGCAAGATAAAACAGGTATGATTATAGGCTTCTTCCTACTAGCTCTTATATACTGTCTCATGCAACAACTGCCATCAAATTTACATGGGGAAAACGCAACGAGAATTTAATAAAAGATTGAGCGAACACAAAAGGGACATAAACAACAATAACTCTCTCAGTGCACTTTTCTCCCATGTATTAGAGCACGATCATGCTTTCAAATTTGAACAGGCAAAAATCACCAAATACATTCATAACAAAGCTCGGCGAAGACTACTGGAAACTGCACTAATCACGCTCTCAATTTTACCTATATACAAGTCCCCGCATACACACTCACGCACAAACCCCTTCCAACATACATTTTCATTCACCACGAATCTAAACCACTTAACCACAAATAACAGCCTCACCAATGAACACAATCTAGACATCCTCACAAATATTTAGATATTTAACCCCTTTTGCCCTCAATTTAATTTCAAACCATCAACACTGCCTGCACAAAACTACATTTCACCTATTTCTCGCCAAAATTGATATCATTTTTCTCCTTCTCTTTCTTTTTCTTTTCCCTTCCCCTCATTGTCATATTCACGGCACATTTCAACACTTTCCTTCTAACTTACTTATATTCACACATTCCTGACATAGCCAGCTGGTCAATACTCCTACCCTCAAAACATTTCACACCTAACCACAACAAAATCTCCCCTCTCCCCCTCACCCATCTCACCCTTTCGACTACTTCTTTCACACTCTTACCCACCCACCCTGCCTACTTTCAAATCATCTTCATTTCTTCAAATCTTTTTCTAAAACTATGATACTACCTAGACACCAAAGACACAGAGCCTCCCCCTTCCCTCCTCTTCCCCAGCCCCTCAAAATCCATGCTACACCTCACCATGACAAAAACCTCAGCACCCCCTCCCCTCTCTCCCACCTTAAGACAAATTCACTCCCACTCCTCCCCTTTTCACTCACAGCGATCCACATTCATTTCACTCTCTGCCACCGACTTCCCTCAGCCCGGGCTTTGGTCCTGCGCTTCCAATAGTGGCTACTACTTCTTCTCATCAACCCATCATGTCAACCCAATATTTCTAGTTACTTGCATGACATCTTTCTTAAAATTATCATCCTGAACAAGTCTTACAAATAAAGGCGAAACGTTGATAGATACATAAAAAAACTTCTTTTGTTTTTTCCTTTTTCATTTCCCATATATATATATATATATATATATATATATATATATATATATATATATATATATATATATATATATATATATATATATATATATATATTGATTTTAGGAGATGCGAAATCGTTTTTGTTTTTTAAGAAAAAGTATAAATTTGACTCGTGCCAGTTTCCAAAAATATTTGGAGAAAATTTATTTTGGAAAAATTCAAATTTGGATTAAAAAAAGAAGAAACATTATTTATTGGCTGATATAACCAACGTTTTGGCCCATGAGAAACTTCAGAGTATAGTGTTATTAATAACTAAAAAAAATGGCTGCCATTTATTTAGTACATAAAATAATTTTATAATATATATATAGTCATCCACTGTTATAAGCAGCATCTTTTAAGAAATTTAAAACTTTGAAAAAAAGAGAAAATGGTTTTGTAAACCACGTTTTAATATGCGACTATCATTTTTTTAAAATTCCTTTACGTTTTTATAATTAATTTCGGACAATAGCATATCCATTATCAGAGAAAAGAAAGTCTTAATCAAAACAAAATTAAAGGTTATACTTTTATTTTTATTTTATGTTTCCGTTACTTTACTTCGATGTTGATGAAGTGACGGCCAAGTGTTGTTGAACTGTGTACAATGAGGAACATCTCTTTATCTATGAACGTTTTGGTAGCGCGTGGTCGCTTATAGGATAATATTTTTTTCACAAAAGTTCTAAGAAAAATATCTCTCTCTCTCTCTCTCTCTCTCTCTATATATATATATATATATATATATATATATATATATATATATATATATATATATATATATATATATATATATATATATATGTGTGATTTTATGAAGGCTTACCAAAGCATTCCTTTCAAGACACCAATGATCACCATTAAAGATATTTTTTCTTACAAATACCATTTATTCAAATTAAATGTTTTTCCTACACGTGTTTCGCTACCAAGCAGTTACTTGCTTGGCAGATCATCAGGGAAATTAAATGTCTGGAATACTGGTTTCAACTGCCGACAAAACACAATGTGGCGTTGTAATAGTTGAGGTCACTTAAGAAGAGAAGAGGAAAAAAATAAAAATAAAAACAAAAGTCAAACTTAAAAAGCAAGGAAGAACAACGATAAGAAAAGGAAAGTCCTAGAAAAGTCTTAGAGAAGTAGCTTGTGCATTATTTCTTCCACCAAGCCAACAAGCAAGTAATCGGTCCCAAATACATTCAATAAAACCACAAAACCGGAACAATGTGCGATAATACACTTTCACGTTAGCCGGTACAATGATGAATAAATCCCCCCCCCCACAAGAAAACAAAAGAACTAAATCATTCAAGATACCGCTCACAAGTTACCATTCCAATCCAATGATAGTATGGGAATTCTAAATCCAACTTCTCACAAAGAAAAGTCAACACAAATGTTCGTCCGAGTTCAAAGAGTCTTATTTCAATTGTTGATTTATTACCCCTCGAAATAAACACACGACGAGTTGAATGTCAATCCCGCAGAAAACTCCCTTCCATCAAGAAAAAATCTTAATATAGAAACTATTTATTCAAAATACTGTTTCTAAAAATATTTATTATTAAGCCTATTCCTTATAGAAATTAATCATCTAGTGTCTGGGACGTCATTTTACATTTTGGGAAAATATCCTTCATTTAATTAACTGCCGAATTATTATCGTTTTGTTGTTTAACGAAGCGAAAAAAGCCTATCCCGCAGAATATGTTTTTAAAAAAATTATTCATATATCAAAAATAAACTGTTATTATAAAAAGGCCTTCTACAAAAATCTAGTTATTATTTTAAATCATTTAAAATATTTCCTTAACGGCTGTGTCTGGTTCAGCGGAATAGAGGGGGGAAATTGTGTTACATATAAAAAGATAGTGGATCTGCCAAGCAAGTAACTGCTTGGTAGTGAAACACGTGTAGGAAAAACATTTAATTTGAATAAATGGTATTTGTAAGAAAAAATATCTTTAATGGTGATCATTGGTGTCTTGAAAGGAATGCTTTGGTAAGCCTTCATAAAATCACATATAAATGCTCTGTACTCTGTAATCGAGTATCATCGAGCTTGTTTTTTATTGGAACAACCCCGGTCTTCACTGAATGATCTATTTTATAAGTGAAAAATCTAAATATATATATATATATATATATATATATATATATATATATATATATTAAATAAGTTCAAATATATTGATAACATGAACTTAAAATCAATATTTTTTCAAAAAGTCGCTCAAAATAAATTGGAGCTTTTATAAGTAAAATTAAATAAACATTCGATAGACAGTCTACGGGGATCAACCTGCGTTTCAACGTTAAAGCGTGTCGTTCAGGACTGTGAAGTGATTTATGAAGTCAACATTGAAAATTGAAATTTTCCAATAGAACACAGACAGAAAAAGAAAAAAAGAAGACATTTAACCTAAGTAAGCATGTCACTTATACTTCCTACGACAAGATGGTCCATCCCCCTACTCCAACACATTTGACAGAAGATCTTCCCCTCATCCCCACTCCCTCGCCCACTCTTCAATTACTCAGCACACGCATACTTTGTTCGATCGTAAGCAATTTAAGATTTATGCAAAAGTAAAATCACATCTCACACATTATCCATTAAATATTTACATATTCATATCATAGTCTATCAATAGTATACACACATTCATTCAAGTATCTCCTCTTCCTCCCGCATTCATATTACTGGGTTAAAACCAAACTGTTCTGAATTTATATTTCTTAATTTTTTAGATGAGGATTGATAATTTGTATAATTTGGGTTATTCGGACTACATTTCTCACCTTGAGTGTTATAATCACAACGTTTCGGCCGCTGTAACCTCCGGCCTTCTTCAGGTGTAGCTCTTCGAACTCGGGAATATTTCTGTCGAACTCGGGAATCTGGACGGAATTTTGAACGGAACACTTTATTTAATCCACCGAGTAGCATGCTCTTGTTCCGTCAGCCATGACTCGGAGAAGTCTTCAGTAATTCGCCCGCACCGAGGATTGAACCTTTAATTTTCAGATGACTATCACTTAGAACTAATGTAACTTAGTACTATATCCACTGCGCCACAATTGTTCTGAATTTAATCTACTATTTTTATTCTTGAGTATTTATAAAACTAGCGAATTTTCTATTTTAAAAAATCTATATACTACTAAAAGTCTATGGGTCTTGTATGTTTGCAATCAGATTTCAGCTTTCCGGTTTTCAACATCCGGTTGCGCATGCGTAAATAGCATCGTCTTCCAATCTGTTATTCCAATTCCGTTGAACTCCTTTTATTAACGAACGCATGAAATTTTTCATTCTGGAAATGTTTATATCGCTTTAAATATAAAACAATTACATTTAATTTCATCAAATAGTTTTTTTGTTTTCTCCACGGCTAAAAACATTCAACGGCAGGACTTTGTAAAGTCTGTCGCAGTTTCAAAAAAGCTCCACCCTTTTAAAAAACAAAAACAAACAAACAAAACAACAACAATCATTATTAATATCAATAGCGGCGGTGACGAAACCACCTCCCACTTTTCCTCTCACAGATTTCACCACTCCTACTCCCTCTGTTTTCGTTACGTACGCGAGACAGCCGGTTGTACCCCCTTCCTTTCTCACCTGTTCAGTGCATATTTACCTATAAGTATGGCCAACCACTTATAATTCAGTAACTATAATTAAAAAAAACAACAATTATAATAAACAGAACGACGCATAGAAATCTATCTATATTCTTTTTTAAACAATTACATTTAATTTCATCGAATAGTTTTTTTGTTTTCTCCACAAGTGCCACGCACATACATGAATTCCATAGCTAATATAACAAACTGACCCAACGGGTCACGGGTGGTCTAGTAAATTATAAAATCATATACTCATAGATTTATCAAATAAAAACTCGGTAAACTAATATGGCATTTAAATCAAAATTAAAATAGAACCTCGCCGTGATAGTCCACTTATGCAAATTAGCAAGAATATAATTAAGGAAGAATAATAATATAGCACTAAAATTAAAATCAGGTTCTAAAAAAATCGATCCCCCAATGGAACTTTCAACAAAATCCGATTGGGATTTAATAGACAACTCCATAATTAAACGTGTCAATTAAAAGATGAAATTTGTATTTACTAAACCTGTAGCAGTCACCAATAGGGACTTCTTTTGAATGCGTAATCACTGTCCCTGTGAGCTGGCTTGTCCAATCAAATCACAGGGCGCAGTAATTTCGTTAGTTCCCTAAGGGACTACTTATGTCCCCTTAGGGTTCGAGGAAAAAGATCAGACGACCTCCTGGCACCAGCTTGAACACATCGCAGAGAGCACCAGCGAGGAACGAGGAAACGCTCTCTCTCCTGTCGCCGTCGCCACTTGACGACTACTACCATCTTCACCTGAAGAAATCCACGGGCGGCCCTAAGAACTCTTATATTCTTCCTCTTCCTCAGACGGACACCGTCCCACTCTCTTCTACCTATACCAAACGGTATAGGTAACCTTGAGGTAACCCTTTTTGTTATAGTTACAAAAATACTTGTTCCGTTTCTTTACGAGAAGATAAAAGGATAACCCCTTTCATCCTCATCATCATCTACTTACAGACCTATTAATCTTATACTAAGAAGAAGAATTGAAAAATTTCAGAACCTTAAGAAATAATACAATCCAATCCTGCAAAACGAAATTCCACTTACATGTGACAAAGGATACGCCCACAGAACTATATCATGAGTCTGCAAGACGCCAACAGAATTTGACATCTAAACCTTTTATGAAAGTTTCATCTGCGTACTAAATTAGTGAAAACAAGACAGATATTATTTACTTCTTTACTCATTAATAACTTAATTACTAACTATAGTCTAGTCCTATTGAATTGCTAAATTGAATAGCCCTTTTTTTAATTGGTTTATGAAATTAAATTACCCATTTATTAGTTATCTAAAATTAAATATCCCTATTTAGTTAATTCCTATTTCATCTCGTTGATTCAGTAGTTTATCTTTATCCGCGGATGTAATAATATATTTAGTGGGTTTGGAAGTATAGCTGATATAGGATTTTGATGGCAGCCATCTTGAATTTTACCCTTTCGAGACAAATAAATACTCTGATGTTGTGAAAATTGTTTTATCTGATTCCTTGACCATGAAACCCTAGGTATAGACACCAAATTCATGTTTCTAGGTTGAATAACTTCTGAGATATTGACATTATTAGATTTTGATGGCGTACCTCTTGGGAAATGGCGGGAATGTATGAAGGCTCCATGTGATTTTTGTCCACTTGGACCAAAAGTGTTACTTAAACCCTACGCTTTGATCTGGTACCAAAAACTAAACTTTTACAAAATGTTGAAGTAAAAATGAAAATTTGTTCATGGCGGCCATCTTGGAAAATGGCGGGAATGTATGAAGACTCAATGTGATTTTTGTCCACTCGGACCAAAATTGTTTCTTAGGTTCAAAATGGTACCAAAAATTAAACTTTTTTTCAAACACTTGGAGTGATTGATGTCCCAGGTCTTCCGCTATTATATTATGAATGGAGTAAGGCATTCCGTTACTGTGAAAGGTCTGAATTTCCATAAATAAAATGACTGTAAAGTTGCTATTATTAAAAAAGAAATATTAATTATAATTGAGCTTGAGTGTCGGTGCATTTATATTTCTGTGTCAGAAAAAAAAAACATGCGTGCGATTGGATTGAGTTTGAAGGGCAGAGTCGAGTTTTCCATACAATCGAATTGGAATACAATCAAGCTGGGCGTAATTTAGAGGTAAATAAGAATTCCGTATC
Source organism: Sepiola atlantica (assembly GCA_963556195.1). NCBI lineage: Eukaryota > Metazoa > Mollusca > Cephalopoda > Sepiida > Sepiolidae > Sepiola > Sepiola atlantica. Next base: position 8,857,316 of record OY744530.1, read on the forward strand.
CATCGATGTGCAAATATGGCGCTGTTACCTAGTGACGAAGACAGATCTTCAAAAATAGCTACCATTTTAATATCTCGCTGGCCTGCACGAGAACTCGCTGTTTATTAGCATTATTCACATCGAGGCTCGTCCGATTAGCAGATAGTCAGTTTCTCGTCGTAATAACAATCATGCGTTGAACAGGACGGCTCACAGAAAAGCTAAAGTGTAATCATCTCCAAATCGTGTGCGTATGTAAATCAGTAGCGAAGTTGGTTTATATGAAGTCAGAATTGGGATGAAATGGGTGGAAGATTTTCGCGGTTATTACATTTCGGATTCATTCTATGCAATCGAAATGATCCATTTCGTACAAACAGATGAATGCGTATTAAAAGTATTTGATTTAGTTTGTGTCAAAATCGGCCTTTTCCCTCCCTCCCACCATCCCACTCGATGTCTGCACCGGATATCAATAAAGGGCATGCGACATCTTTCCGAAAAGTATCGCCCCCCCCCCCCCCCCCCGCCTCAATGTAGTGCGTCGCGCACTTCGTTCTTTATATTTCACCTTTTACCCTATCTTTCTCATGTCGATGTTTTCAATTGTGGATATCCACAAAATAATAATTCATTTCTGATGAAGTTTTTCGAATAATAGACAGGATGTTATATCTCACTATATGAGTTAAATTAATCGTATTGTGCTGGCATATCTTTAAAAAAAAAGAACGAAGTTTATTTCTAATATTTATAACAACTTTAACTTCGTTAACATGTAAAATAATAATTGAGAAGTAGAGAAGGGGTTAGTAGAAGAGTATAATAAAGTCTATATTTATGAACCAATAGTATGAGCAGAAACAAATAAGACACGTCTCAAAATTACATCTAAAAATGTCATCATACTTTTGTACAAAAAGAGGCTCCAACCAGAAAAAGACGGAATTATTAAAATAATGGGTGATGTGACTTGTCTACAATTACGTCCGCAAACTAAAATTATTTTAAGGCCCAAAACAAACGAGCCCCGTGAAGTCGATTGTTTCAAATAAAAATAAATAATTCCACGCAGCCACAAGAGCCCAGCTACACAAAAGTCGATAAAACAAGAGGGCACAGAACGCTTTCGACCAAGAACTCGTCCAGCTACGTATCTGGAAGAGGGAAAGAACAAAACTGCTATCAACTCTCTTACATAGATGGCACACATACCGTGCACACTGACAAAATAAGGCAAATACTGACACACACTTATTACACTGACTAATTCTACAAACTAAGAAAAACAATTTAACTGCCTGAATGCACGCAAATTAACAATGCACACATGCAAACGACTTTCATACTTTGTAAGTGTAAATATATGTTTTTACCGTCTTCTTTTTACACGCTTCGTTTTTAAGTTTTACTTGTTAGCAGGAGCCATAGTACATAATAACAAAAGACCCTCGTCTATCTTTATGTTACATTTTGGGTTCATCGATGTTCGATTCTCCTTATCGGACATGTTGCATTTCTGCTTACCTTCGGGTATCAGCTATGTGTGTGTGTGGTTGACTGGCCCGCCGACCATCACCACCATCTGCAAATGCCTCTCGTTGCCACCGCTGCCATCATCATCATCATCATCATCATCATCATCATCATCATCACAGTTGTGAACAAATTCACGCAACGCCGTGGATGAGTTTCGACACAATTTATTAAACAAACACACTAGCGGGTTGTTTCTTTGCTTACACGGGAGAGAGAGAGAGAGAGAGAGAGAGAGAGAGAGAGAGAGAGAGAGAGAGAGAGAGAGAGAGAATAACTGGAGAAACATACTCATACCATCTTCGCTACTGGTTCATGTCCCCCCCCTTGGGGGTTTAGTGGGAGACAAGTTTTCACACAACCGTCTTCTTCAAGCGTCAGGAACCGAGAGGCTCGAATATCATCACAATGGAAGTGACATCACCCAACTTCCTCTGCTACTGCCACCCTCTTTAAGGACATCGTCTGTATCTGCAATCACCACCACCTTAATTATCTAACATTTATTTGTCGCCTGAACTGACGTGCTATCCAAATGATTGTTGTTGTTTTTTTTTCTTTTGTTTCTTAAATAACTGCATTACAATATCATTTTTCTAGATTGCATTACCAATCATCTCCCAAGAGAAGTCTGATCGAATAAAAAATAGTTTCCAGTATATCTTATGTTTACTGGTTGCACTCCGGTTCAAATTCAAGATGGCGATTATCTGGACAAAAAAGCAGACGATAAAGAATGATCGAGTATAAATCTTAACTGATATGACAAATAAATCTAATTTCTTTTCTTTTTTTTTCAATAAAATCGTAAGTTTAATCATTCCTGTTTTTGGCATAGATTTTAAGCCAAATATGATTTTATTCATTCGTTTTCATTTTTTATTGCAATTCTGAGACTGGGTGGATAATTATTTTTTTGGAAGGCCGGAGTAAAGTTTTGTTGATGAACCGTATGACCTTCACATGTAAAACCGTGGAACAAATTGAAAATGCCTGAAGTACTAACCACACTGTATTTGACCAGACACGTCAGATTGTAGAGTAAATCAAATTCACAATAATCGATTAAATAAATTATTCTGTAAATCAAATTTACTCTACATTACATTCAGGACCATACTCTTGCGCATTCTTAATTAAAGTCTACATTATATCTTTGTCTTCAATCGTAGCAAAACAGAAAATGAAAAGAGGTCGACGGCGAATGTCGGTGTTAGGTTAAGAAGCTATTTACATCACAACTCTCTATTTCACGTCCCATACATAAATATTAAGAACGAATAATAGAGGAAATGAAACTCAAGTATAAACACACATTTATTTACAGTTGACAACATATAACAAAAAACGTCGACATAATATTATATGGTACTCTTATAGAGAACGCACTGCGTTTCCGTGATTTCGCGTCGTCAACGTTCGGGCAGGTCTCAGAAGCGCCCGAGAGTTAACGAGGCAAAAACTGCCACACGATAAATTGAAGACTGGCAGACGATAAATTCAGACGAAGAAACTAAAAGTAAAATACATATATAAAATAAAGAACGAACAAACCATAGCTTAACAACTGTTATTAATTAGATTTTTTTATCAAACGAACCATTGTTAATAAAATGTTTTTAAATAAAATGTTTTTTTTGTTTTTTTGTGCACCGAAAAGTTTAAAAAGATGATTTTTTTCAACGAAACCACTGTTTTTAACCAATTTCTTATTTGTTTGTTTTACATATTTTTGTCAATGTTTTTTTTTTCTTTTTAACATGTTTTTGTTATGGTTGGGTTTAGGGTTAGGGTTAGGGTTTAGGGTTAGGGTTAGTCTTTCGCTAGAACTGGCCGTTGCTGACAGAACTCAATGAGTCCTTCGGAAGATTCAACGCGCTGACAGATCATAGAAATTATTTTTTTCCAAAAGTTATCGTCTGCTTGCTTGGAACCTGAATGTCTAATGTCTGCTGCAACCTGATTGGTTAATACTTTCGTCAACTTTCGGGCGCTTCCGAGACCTGCCAGAACGTTGACGACGCAAAGTCACGGAAAAAAGGTGCGTTCTTGATAAGAGTACCCATTATACATAACATTAATGACATTCGTTTTTACTCACGCTTAGTGGCGGTTCTCTACCTTTTAAGATAACATATGATATAGATATCTGATCAACACATATATTCTTCATTCGGTTGGGTGTTAAGTATTAGACGTTCGACGTCGCTGAATATTCTTTACTTTTAAGGTCAACAAAGGGAAATAACTTGTCAGTGGCATGGCATCGGTGATTCGTTTCCTTACATCGGGTTTGACGAAAGATAGAGGGACCGAAAATAAATAAACAATTGCAAATAGGGATGTTTTGTCTTCTTTACAATCACATCGCCATGGAAAAGCTCCTTATCATTATTTATTTTAAACTGCCCCATTTTAAGGGGTGGCTACACTCTTTGAATCTCTGTGCATTTCGGTAACAAAGAAACCAGCAATTGTCATGTTCATATTCATATCTTATGAATCAGATGATTCCAGTGTTGGCATTGGTTTCCCCGATATCTTTCTAGTCAGAATTCTTTCTAGAAAGAAATCAGGTACTCACAGACAGGATCACGTGAAGGGCGGCAATGTCCTTAGTGAACGTGTGTCTGTGGAACAAACTGGATTCGAACTTGGCACATCTAGATTGTCAGTCCGTGTCGTTAACTACTCAACCACCGTCATTTCCTAATTGTCATGTTAATTCGTCTCTATGATAAAATGGATCGGGTCGTTCACATCGTACTATTTGTGTTCAAGTGGATGGTTGCATTTCCATGGAGGAACGTACGTGCAGTGGGATGCCTCAAAGATCCGTCTTCGGTCCGCTCCTGTTTCGCATCTACATCAATAATCTGCTCGATAAATTGACCGAAAAGGCACTACTCTTTGCGGACGAATTGATGCTGGTCTCACCTAAAAGCAACTATGATAAACCACAAGATATTCTCAACAAATTCTGATCCTGGTCTTCAAGCTAGGATTTATCTCTGAACTCTGCAATCATTTTCCTATCGGCTCTCCGCCTATTGCTTGCTGACTATCGGCGGCTTTCCGCCTTAACTGTTATTTATCTATCTCCCACAAGGTAAAATGTGACACAAGGTCGGGAAAGTGGGATTAGGTAAGCCAGCGTTCGAGAGGTGAGCAATCTAACCATTTAAAAATTGCCTGGGCAGCCCGTCGGCATTCCCCGGTAGGGGCGCCTCAGACAGTAAGCAATAAACTTACTCCTCCCCAAAGAGGGGAGGCAAAGCCTGGGAGGGTGCACCTCCTAGAACTGCACAGGACCAGACAACCCCCAATAGATCGGCGTAAATCCAGACCAAAGGTCAGGACAATACCAGTTTATTAGATGGAGTAACTACTCAATCTCGTCGCTAATGCGAAGAACCTTAGGATTAGGGTTAGTGTTATGGTTATGGACACGTTTTTCAAACCAACAAGGCATTGAGATGGCGAACAAAGCCAGATGAGTTCTCCATCTGATCAGAAGATCCTTTCTCAACCTAATAACAAACAGCCTATTCTTGAGTATGCCACTCAAATAACAAAACCTTATCTTCAAAAAGATTTTGTACACCTGGGACGTATTCAATGGTTGACAACCAGGATGGTGACGGGACTCTTACCTACAAAGAGCGGCTGCAAAGACTAAACATGTTCTTACTTGAGCAGCGAAAGATACCAGAATACTTGACTCTAGTATACATCATCAACGGGAATTGAAATCTATCTTTCGAGTTTTTCACCTAAGAACCATCATCGTTTTCGTCTTAACAGAAGAAACGCATCATTCTTTGTCTGTGTTTACGCCCCATGAAACTGCCTGTTAAAGAGGTTCGGGACAATGCCTAACATATCCAGGTTTTAAATGGATTTAGACGAACATTCCGACTGTATATAGATGAAAATAGCTTCTGTATTTTAGCATGGCTTGTTGCACTTTACTATTTTTTGCCAATAAATTTGAATTTGAGTGGAAACATGGAATGTATAGCGTACTGAAATGAAAATGATCTATAGCTACAGAATGCGTCACCTCGGAAGGGGGGGAGTGATATCAGGGAATCTCAGCTCGGTAAGATACCTGGACCTGAACGACTTTCAAAGCAGTTGCTTTATTCTAAACTGTGTGGAAGGAGGAGAAATCAGGGAAGGTTCAAACTAAGATTCAAAGATACAGTTAAAAGGAAACTTAAAATGGCACTCGTGATTTGCACAATCGCGTGAGGGACAAAACCAAGTCGATAAGTATGATGATGACCTAATGACCTCCATGAAACAGTCATCGTCGTTTCAATGGACTGCATAAGATTACATTTTGTGTTCTTAAATTTGTATTTATTACTTACTTGACATAATCGAATGTCGCCATTTCGTGCACACCACTGTATTAGACTACGGTAGCATCATATTTTTTTATTTTAATGTGTTGTGTAAAAATAACGTTAGAAAACACCCGTATTGTCCTGCCGTACTCTGATACATAATTCGGAAAGATGGCGTTCCGTGTAATGTAAAACAAATTTAATATTTTTTAAAGACAAAAATGATTTGTTTATCGAAAAGTAACGATATTCTAAGAGTTAGCCGTCTTCAAAATTGGCTTAATTAAAATAATATGTGCTTCTATTTAATGTTTAATAACTTCCCTTTCTCTCATGTTTGCTTTTGTCTATTGTATCAGTGAGTTTCTTCCCTTGTATTTTGAAGTGGCACCATCTGATTGAGCAAGACATCTTTCTTTGACTAATCATCGGCACTTAATTTTGGCGGGAAAAGCTTTCTTTCGTTCTCTTTTGAATGTTGTTTCTGTCCAGTCCCGAGGTTGAATGAACTCCTTTTCACAAGTAGGTTGGCATTTTAATTAAGCCACAAACACACTTAGTTTTGCAAAGAAATTTCTTCTACTATAATATTCAATACACATATTATCATTTATCTGCCTTTTTATTTCAGCTTATCTTTCCAACATTCTGCATTCAACAACCAAATCACTTCTTTTGCCACCAAATCAATTCCGATTGTAACAATTGTAAGAAGGGGGCATAATGCTCGAGATAAAACGAAAAATGCAAAGAAAAATAAGTAAATTAGAAGGGAGTACGAAGGGGAAATTATGACAAAATAGAGACGAGAAATTTTTAAGATCACCAATTTCTTTCACGTTTGCAACAAGGTTTGTTTTAGCTCACCAGGCAATTACATCGCCTGCTCTAGCAAACTGAGTGACCATATCACTGTTGAACCACATCTTTCTATCCATTACATTTAGTTTAAGGTAGTTCTTTAATAAATGCCTAAGACTGACTATCAATCCAGACCTGAAATGGAAGACTTGCATCAAATCTGCTGTTAAAGTCGCTAGAAAAATAGTTAGATCAGTGTAGCGCTCCAGAAAATACCTCATTCCTGACACAATCACTACTAGATAAAAACCAGATCCGTCCTTAGATGGAGTACTGCTGTCAAATCTGGGGAGTTTCCACTCGGAGCACCCCTTCCCCTGACAGAGTCCAAAATCGACTTCATAATCTAGTGGACAATCATCTCTTCTGTTCTCTACAGACCTTTTCACACAGAAGAAGCATTGCTAGACTTTCTCTACTCTATCCTTATTTTCATTAAAGGTGCTCGACTGGACTATCTCTTGTTCCTCCTTGTAAGACATTCACAGCAAGAACCCGTCTTCCTACACAAATACAAAGAACTTTCCTTTTTTCTTCTTCCATGTTCCAAATTTCCATGAACAAAGTTCCTTTCCAAACTCTTCCGATATGTGGTAAACGTTACCACGGGATTGCTTCCCTGCAGGTTGCAACATCTTCAAAACCAATGTAAATAAATACTTGTTATAAACCGCCCTCTGCATTTATTATTTTCAATCCTCTCATAATATTATTCATCATCAAACTGACAATCTGCCTATCTCATTAATCCTTATCACGAATGAATTTTAGCCTTGATAGGTGATGACTCATTAATAATTAAAATCATATAACTAAATTAACAACGCAATTTCTACAAATTAAATGTATTCATTTGTTTATAAACATCAGAAGGTAAAAATACAGAGAATTTAAAAGTTTATACAACGACAGAGTTGAGGTTAGGATATTTGGGTTCAGATAAACTCGGCAAACTGATTGTGTGAGTATGAACAGTTCAGGCTTATGTATTCTTCTCCCACTAGTTGGTGCAAGTAGTGTTTTTATGCGAAAGTGTGTACGTTATCCAAGCTGCTAACCTTCGTTGTATGTTGCTGCGGTGATGAGTGGTTGAATACTAGACTGCAGATAAGTTATGTCGATTTCTTTTATAGTTTGAGAATAGACTACCAGCAGCTTGACGCCAAATTTTAACCGATTAAGTCTATGCTTTAGCTCATCTCATTGGCCGAATGAATATTTATTCTCTTTCATTTTATTTGAATTTGGAGCCGAATCTTGTACAAAATAGGCAACTCCTTGTTTGTTTCCCCACAAATGAAACTAACCAACTGAGACTCGAACCTGAAACCGCTTGGCAGATCGGGTAGAGTCCGAGTGGACATGTCTAATCCACCAAGATGTCGTCAAGATAAGGCTGCAGCAGAATGTATCATTTAATATAGTATGTACTGAGAAACAACTACATGTGAAACTGACCAGCTTAGTAGGTCAGCCACAACTAGAAATATAAAAGCACTAAAATGAACGCAAGGGAACTCTCCGCCAGGGGAGACATAATATAATAACATTTTAGAATGGCACTTGTCCGGCCCCACAAAAGACAAAAATCACGGTGAAATTAATAGCAGTTGGTACCATAGAAAATGTTTTTGTTTTTTTGTTTGTTTTTTCGTTTTTTTGAAAAGACAGAGGAAGGAAAATATCATCCAGTCATCGACTGAAGGGGACAGAGAATTCTGGAATTCTGACGACGCGTTATCTTGTCGGCGATCTCGTACTTATATAAAAACCAAACGGCTCATAGAAGATTCCAGATCAGTCCGTCAAATCACGCGGGAACTCGTTTCATTGGTTAAGAAACCACGATTTAACACTTTAAGTTCAAACATGTGTGTGTATGTTTGTAAACGTGTGTGTATGTTTGTACTAACCTTTGTATGTGGATGGTAATAGTAGGAGTAGGAGTTGTTAGTTATACTTCTGCTGTTGTTGCTTTTTTCTCTGAGCATTAATCATTCTCTAGTCTAGCGATGTGGGTGTCTTCCAGAACTGCGTTATCTGGTGTACGATCTGGTGTTGGTATGAGAATCAAACGGCTCACAGGAGATGCCAGATCAATCCATCACATTTTTTAGAAAATTTTTCCATTGGTTAATAAATCACGGTGTAACACCTTTTACGAAAACAATGATGTCATGTCTTTTTGGCGGCTCTTTGATCTCTTTTTTATTATTTTCGCTTACCGATAGGTGTATAAACCATTATACACCCATGTCGTCGTCGTCGTCGTCGTCGTCGTCTTCTTCGTCGTCGTCGTCGTCGTCGCCGTCGTGAACCCAGATTCTTTTCGGTTGCTGATAAACTCACTCTAACACCGGTTGTTTATATAAAAAGTTTAATTTAAAAAGACCGTTACAGAAAAATATTAGAGAGAAAACTTGAATAGGTGTGAGAGAAAGAGAGAGAGAGAGAGAGTGAGAGAGAGAGAGAGAGAGAGAGAGACAGACAGACAGACAGACAGACAGACAGACAAACAGACGGATATCCACACTTATTACAGCCGACGCATCCTTCCTCCTTGAAATCTCGCCAGTTAAGAGAGACCGAAAATCTTCTTCCGGGAATCACGTGGTTTCATGACTTCCGTCTGGTGTTACCTCTGACCCTTAACCCTATAACTTTTCCGCTCTAACGCGGTCCCTATTATGTAACAGTGTAAGTGTCATGGTGTATACTTTTTTGTGTCTCCTATTTTCGTTGGTCTGTGAGTGCTACCTCTTCGAAGAAAGAAAAGAAAGAAAAATGGAAACAAAAGGAAAAAATGACGCCGAACGAAAAGGAGATGTAGTGACTTATCGATCAATGTCTATTTCGTGTCCGATCATCCTCCATACTTACTTACGCATGAATATACTAAAATGTCGCAATTCAGTTTTTGTTAAAGTTTGTATTCTCTTTTTGTTTTAATTCATTTTATACTTCTTCTTTTCTTCTTCACTTCTTTTCTTTTCTTTTTTATCTTCTTCATCCTCTTTTTTTCTTCACCTGTTTTGTTCTCCTTCTCCTGCTTTCTCTTCTTCTTCTTCTTCTTTTGTTTTTTTCCTTCGTATTTCTTATTTCTCTTCTTCATCTTCTTTTTCTTCTTTTTTTCTGATTCTTCACTAATTTTCTCTTCTTTATTCTCCTATTTACTATTCTTTTTTCTTATTTCTCTTCATCTTTTTCTTCTTTTCCTCTTCATCTGTTTTTTCTTCTTTTTCATCTGTTTTGTTCTTTTTCTTCCTTTTTCTTCTTCTTTACCGTTTTTATCTCCTTTTTCTTTCTCTGATTATTTTCACCTCCTTCTCACCCTCCTCCTCCTTCTATTCCTCCTCCTCCTCCCTTCTTTATTCTTTTGATTTTTTGTACACCTTTCATTATTAATGTTTACTTAAACACTTGATTTTGTAGTTCGGTTTCTAAGAGAGGTCGCAAGTATGTTTGTGTATGTATGAGATATAGTGTGTTTTATGCACTCTGTGTGTGTATATGACTATGTGTTATGTGTTGTATGCGGGTATGAATTAGCGACAAATAGCAAAAGTATCTCCAGCCGTAACCGACATTATATATCGTAAGATTGACTCCGGTTTCTTGAAACCTGTCCAAAATCTGTCTGAAAGAGCCTTACATTTTAGGTTTTCCTCACGCGGGAATCAATTATGGAAATCCAGGAAAATAATACACGCCACATCCCTCGGACCCTTCCATGCTAACTTGGGTGGAGGACAGTGTTTTGAAGAATCATCTCAAAACACGTTTCCTTTAAAACCAAGAATTATCGTTTGTGTTCGACTTTTGTTTTTTCGTTGATAGTTTTTTCGTTTTGGATTCTAATGAGATGTTTGGTGTTTTGGGTCTGGATTGTTTGTTTTACGGCATATCAACCCTATTGTAAGTAATTTTATGTTGAAACACATTGCGTGTTGTAAATGAATGAAGGAGTTGTGTAGTATCTGTTCTGTTGTCATGATACTATGCTGCAAATCATTACCTCTTCTTTTTGGGGTAGGGACAGTGTAGTATCTGTTCTACCATCCTCCCAGGCATTACCGTTACCTTTTTTAAGGGAGCTATAGTATCTGTTCTATTGTCATGAGATCATTCTCCTATGCTTTACCTTCACCTTGGGGTGGAGTAGTGTAATATCTGTTCGTTTGTCATGGTACCCTCCTCCCAAGCTAGCAAGAATGGGGGAGGGCATCTATTTGCTAGTGTAACGAATAAATGAATCGTTTAGAAAAGCGTTTTGGCATTAAATAATCCGAAAAGGTTAGGGTTAGGGTAAAGTTTTAGGATTAGGGTGAGGGTTAACTGTAAGTCTTTCTTGCTGTCCGTACCTTTGGGCGAGCCAAGCCAATTAAGGACTCGTTTAAAATAGAGATTGTGTTTCAGCATTAAATACCCCCAAAACGATTGATGGCCATGAAACAGATAAATTTAACCAATCAATTAATCGTTCACAAAAGTTAAATTAGAAAAAATGTGACCCGTTAGGTCACCCATTTAGCTCAAGTTAAATTGTTCGAATCAGGAAAAGTGAGATTAAAAAGCCAGATAAATGTAAAAGATTAAAAGACAAAATAAAAAATTAGCCTCTTTCTCTCTTTCTCTCCCTTTCTTTCTCTTTCTCTTCCTCTTTTCAACTACGTGTTAAATAGTATTATTGTCTGTTCTGATATGTCCTTTTATTTTTAATGGACTATTCCAATCTTTTTATTCTTATAATGCTATTTCCCATTTTAAGTATGACTGACCTACGAAAATACTATTTCCAATTAAAGTGTTACTGACCGATAAAAATGCTATTTCCAACTATTTAAGTCTGACTGAACAATGAAAATGCTATTTGCATTTAACTTACCGATTAAAATGCTATTTCCAACTTAAATGTGACTGACCAACAAAAATGCTATTTCCAACTTAAATGTGACTGACCAACAAAAATGCTATTTCCAACTTAAATGTGACTGGCCGACGAAAATCATATTTCCACTTTAAGTGTGAGTGACTGACAGAAATGCTGTTTCTAACTTGAGTTTGCCAGACCACCAAAAAATGCTATTTCCAATTTTAGTGTAGCAGACCGACAAAAATGTTATTTCTAAGTGTAATAGACCTACCAACAGACAGAGCCTCTTTTAGAAATGGTTGGATGCATCTAGAAAGACTAGGATTCATTCAAGCTTTTTCCTTCGTCTAAAAGACTAACATTATTGGCAGCATAATGCAGCAAAGTCATAAAGCAGTTCTGAACGGATAAACTGATTCTTCAAATCTACAAGAATATGACTCAGCGTACAAATCCTATGAATAGACTTGACAGGTTTATGCGCTACAACTTTTTAAAATGGCCGCCATGACTGTATATTATTGATTTCTTTTGAATAGGGGGAAGGGACACAGACTACGGCTTTGATTAAAATAAAAGTCATCTCTATCGTAGCTAGAGATAGCAATTTGGCAAATTCTATCTCACGGTTCCACCAGATGGTTTCATGCCAAGCAACGAACATAGACATATTTGTACGGTTAGCTTCCAGCTATCACAAACCTTGACCTTCTATTGTTCTCCTGAGACTATGAAAGTTCAATTTTGCTGAATACCTTCAAACCCAATATTATCATAAGCGAACAAGAACGGATATTCAAAGAACTTTCCTTTTCTTTCTTCCTCCATGTGTGTAACATCAAACGGAATTTCCATGAACAGAGTTTCTTTCCAAGAACTTTTCATCTGTGGAACAGGTTACACGGTATTGCTTCCCTGTGAGTTACAACATGGTCATCTTCAAATCTAATGTCAATAAATATGTGTCATATACCGTCCTTAACAGTAATCAATTAATCACTTTCAATCCACGCATAATATTCTTCATCATTCTTTTGTATGCCGATGACCTTGTTGTCATGGCTGAGATCATGGATGAGCTTGCTGAGAGACTCAAAGTATGGAAAGACGAAATGGAAGCTAAAGGACTGAGGGTCAACACCGCAAAGACGAAAGTCATGGTCAGTGGTCCTGAACTGCATGCACTAAAGGACTCCAGCCAACACCCATGTGCAATGTGTAGAAAGGGGGTAAGGAGCAACGCCATACAGTTTAACCATTATACTCTATGAGGACACAAAAAATGTACCAGAGTGCGTGGTAGACTCGGACCAGACCCTGACTCTAAGTGTAAAAGGTGTCAGGGACTTGCTCGGATAATTGAGGCTCACCCTTGCCAGGAAATGAAAGTCGGTGAAGATACTCTGGAGGTGGTAGACTCCTTCTGCTAACTGGGAGATATGCTGAGGTCAGGTGGAGGTTGTGAACTCAGCTCTACTATCAGAGTAAAGACAGCATGAGGCAAATTTAGAGAACTTCTGCCCATCTTAACATTATGGCCGAGGTGGAAGTGTTGTTAATGGCGGGAGATTCGAAGGAAGAACAAAGGATTATGGATATTAACCACAGTGGCGAAGGATGCCGACAAATGGTTTTGCGATAATGAATCCCCCAACCATAGGTAGTGTGATAGATGCCTTTGTAACGGCACGTAATCTCACTGTTCAGATTCCACCATCGGACCACGTGTAGATTAAATAAAACAGTTAAGACAAACAAAGAAGAAAGGAAGAAAAAATTATTATTAAAAACGAAGGAAAGATGAAGCTAAACAACATATAGTCATTTTATAAAAGTTAATAAAAAGGAAAACATTTATATTAACAAAACAATTTATTTAATATTTTATAAGCGATATATACGAGCGAGATGAATGTCTTTTTGTGTGGCAATTTGTGAATGGTGAATGTGCGAAGAAATGTTTGGACGTTATTCTTCAGGCAAACAGACTACGTTGGTTTGGACATGTTGAAAGAAGCAGTGGACCAATCAACACATGTAGAGATCTGAAAGTGGTCGGTCAGAAGAAAGCCGGACGCCCAAAGAAGACCTGGAGAGAAACCATCAGGCATGACCGTATACAGTGGCAGATGGTGAAGGTGGACCCCCACAACCGTGACCACTGGAGACGATCTATAAAGACCGGCAGACAACGTCGAATCCCTGACGAAGGGAACACAGACGCTAAACTAGGATAGTGAGTATGAGTGTGATTCAATTGACACTCTATCCACCTCATTAACTTTTATCCTCTAGTGGCCTTTAGCCTTGATAAGTAGTGACTCATAACTAAACAAGAAAAGAATTCGTTGTGAATGCTATTTCAAACTTAAGCGTGACAGACCAACAGATCGAGCCTTTTATAGATGTGTGTGGAAACACATCCAAAAATACTATTTTGCAAACTTAAGCATGAAAGACAGACGGACAGAACCTTTTATAGGGGTGCATAGACACATCTAAAAATGTTATGCATTTAAAACAAGCGAATAAAAAAAGAATACTACAAAGTGAAAAATGAGATTCGTACAGGATTTGCGGTATTCTATTTTTTAATCCCAGCCCCGCGGACTAAATAAACTGTTTGTTTAGTAACACGACTCGTGCTAACAATAGCAGCAGCAAAAAAGCAGCAAAAAAGTGTATAGAATGGAAACAATAGTTGCTATGAAGCGAGCGGACAAGAGAAGATAATGTTGTTTGGAAGAAACAGCTTGTGTCCTTTTATATATATTCATGTTTCCTTGCTGTTTTCACCTGTGGAATATTTCATTTTGGCCTCCAGATAATGTCGGGTCATCAGTAGAGAATATGGACTGTTTGGGGGGCCTTCCTCTCGACGGCTTTTTCATGTATCGGCCCCCTTCACTGATGTGAGGCTCCATTGTCTGAACTGCATTTCAATCCAATGAATTCTTCAGTAAAATCAAAACAACTGAACGTTTAACGGCTAAGCGTCACACGCATCGTTTAACGGTTGAGCGTCACACGCATCGTTTAACGGCTGAGCGTCTCACGTCTTCGTTGTGTTAAAACGTACTCTTATCGAAAAGCAATCTTTTTTCTCTCACAGAGATAACTATACAGTGGACACTCGCTATTATATCCCCATGTGATATTCCTTTTCGCCCATAGCCACATTGCACATTGTTCGGTTATCTCTATGAGGCCTTTAATTCCAAGCTGGCTAAGGAGTTGATACAGAGAGCCTGCAAGGAAACCCCTTGCTCCAATTTCAACAGTTCTAAGGATTATGCTGTAACCTTCGCGGGTCAGCTCTCTTTTTAGGTCTTCGTATTTCTCTATCTTGTATTGGTGTGGTTTTTCTACCCGGCTCTCATAGGGTTTTTCTACCCGGCTCTCATAGGGTTTTTCTACCCGGCTCTCATAGGGTTTTTCTACCCGGCTCTCATAGGGTTTTTCTACCCGGCTCTCATAGGGTTTTTCTACCCGGCTCTCATAGGGTTTTTCTACCCGGCTCTCATAGGGTTTTTCTACCCGGCTCTCATAGGGTTTTTCTACCCGGCTCTCATAGGGTTTTTCTACCCGGCTCTCATAGGGTTTTTCTACCCGGCTCTCATAGGGTTTTTCTACCCGGCTCTCATAGGGTTTTTCTACCCGGCTCTCATAGGGTTTTTCTACCCGGCTCTCATAGGGTTTTTCTACCCGGCTCTCATAGGGTTTTTCTACCCGGCTCTCATAGGGTTTTTCTACCCGGCTCTCATAGGGTTTTTCTACCCGGCTCTCATAGGGTTTTTCTACCCGGCTCTCATAGGGTTTTTCTACCCGGCTCTCATAGGGTTTTTCTACCCGGCTCTCATAGGGTTTTTCTACCCGGCTCTCATAGGGTTTTTCTACCCGGCTCTCATAGGGTTTTTCTACCCGGCTCTCATAGGGTTTTTCTACCCGGCTCTCATAGGGTTTTTCTACCCGGCTCTCATAGGGTTTTTCTACCCGGCTCTCATAGGGTTTTTCTACCCGGCTCTCATAGGGTTTTTCTACCCGGCTCTCATAGGGTTTTTCTACCCGGCTCTCATAGGGTTTTTCTACCCGGCTCTCATAGGGTTTTTCTACCCGGCTCTCATAGGGTTTTTCTACCCGGCTCTCATAGGGTTTTTCTACCCGGCTCTCATAGGGTTTTTCTACCCGGCTCTCATAGGGTTTTTCTACCCGGCTCTCATAGGGTTTTTCTACCCGGCTCTCATAGGGTTTTTCTACCCGGCTCTCATAGGGTTTTTCTACCCGGCTCTCATAGGGTTTTTCTACCCGGCTCTCATAGGGTTTTTCTACCCGGCTCTCATAGGGTTTTTCTACCCGGCTCTCATAGGGTTTTTCTACCCGGCTCTCATAGGGTTTTTCTACCCGGCTCTCATAGGGTTTTTCTACCCGGCTCTCATAGGGTTTTTCTACCCGGCTCTCATAGGGTTTTTCTACCCGGCTCTCATAGGGTTTTTCTACCCGGCTCTCATAGGGTTTTTCTACCCGGCTCTCATAGGGTTTTTCTACCCGGCTCTCATAGGGTTTTTCTACCCGGCTCTCATAGGGTTTTTCTACCCGGCTCTCATAGGGTTTTTCTACCCGGCTCTCATAGGGTTTTTCTACCCGGCTCTCATAGGGTTTTTCTACCCGGCTCTCATAGGGTTTTTCTACCCGGCTCTCATAGGGTACTCTCAATTCAATCAAGATGAGTCTTCTATGAATAACATACTGTTGGAAATAAATTTCCAATATTAATAAATACAAACATTTCTAAAAATGCAATTTCAAACTTAAGCAACTATAGACTTTTCATAATATACTACACCCCCAGGGGGGCTAGATGTTTGTCTAGAGGGCGCTTTCTCTCTCTCTCTCTCTCTCTCTCTCTCTCTCTCTCTCTCTCTCTCTCTCTCTCTCTCTCTCTCATATATATATATATATATATATATATATATATATATATATATATATATATATATATATATATATATATATATATATAAAGTGGTGTACTAAAAGCGAACTTTTAGGAAAGGTAAAACATATTGTGAAAAGTATACAGCTCAATATCCAGGATAGAGCAGGTAGATATGATTTGGCTTTTGCTTCTCTAATTCCTTTCCATTCTTCTTCATATATATATATATATATATATATATATATATATATATATATATATATATATATATATATATATATATATATATTCGATTTGTTCGAGGGGAGTATGATTTTAGAATTTTAAAAAAGAAATACGATTTAATGAAACATAGTAAAATAGATGTAACCCCGAGGCGCCTTTCGACCGACTACTTTTCAAGGGAAAATGTCGGTATTTGTTTTTAAAAAAACGACAAATTTAAAACGAATAAATGGTATAATGAAGAAGTTCTACAGGTGGCGGGAGGGAGAAAAAAAATTTATATCAAAAGAAAAAAAAAAATTTATGTAAAAAAAAGGGGGGAGTATATTAGTGCATGCATATATATGTATAAACAGATATATATACATAACCAAGCACAGATAAAATGATCACCCATCAGAAGCAAAGGAGTCGCCAAATATCAACAGTCTGTGTTTTAAGTCTCTCTGTCGGCATAGAGATGGTCGTTGAGTATTGATAAAAATGGCCTCGAGAATATCCAGATGAAATTTGTGACGTCCTCTATATAGAACGGAGAAGTTGTCGTCTGAATAGAGATCACGGCAACTCTTTTTACTAAGCAAATGTTCACCTATAGCTGACTCGTGTGCTTGTAGATGCGCGGATGGTGGGATGGGTTCATTTTGGCGAACATATCCTGGTATATGTTGGGCGATTCTAACCGACAATCGCTGGGTAGCCTTGCCAACAGAGTCAGCATCGCACTGACATTGAAAGCGATAAATTATTAAACTTAAATCAGTGGTCGGCAAGACATCCTTATGAAATGAAGGGAAAGCAGCACGAGTAGAAAAAATAATGGGCATATTCGCAGCATTATAGCAATGTGTCACAGAAGACGAAATCTTATCAGCAAGTGGTTGGCTACTAGAACCCAGCAATGGAAGCTTAAGATAAATCGGACACTTGGGAGGGGGGGGGCAAATAATTTAGCTTTATTGAAGTTATCGACCTTACGTCGGATAATATGTGCAACGACATGTACAGGATATGCGTTATTAACGAAAATCTCTTTAATTCTTATAAGTTCAGACTTCACTTTGCAGTCAGAATAAATCATCAGTGCGCGATGCGTCAGTGTTTTAATGAGGTTCCTCTTTCTAGATTTGGGGGCAAAAGAATCCAAACTCAAGTATAATCCCGTGAATGTAGGTTTCCTATAAATACTGGTGATGAAAGAAGAATGGGTACGCTCAACGAGAACGTCAAGGAATGGCAACTTTTTATCATTTTCCTCCTCCATAGTAAAATATAATGCAGGATGGAGGGCATTCAAATGATGGAAAAAGGATAAAGCTGCATCACGTGACTGAAACGAAGCGAATGTGTCGTCAACATAACGTACGTAACAGCAGGGTTTTGAAACCCTATCGAATAATAGTCGCTCGTGGAAACCTACAAAAATATTAGCAATCGTCGGACTGAGAGGGCTGCCCATTGAAACACCATCGATCTGACGATACGTGATATTGTTAAAACTAAAGGAGACGGACTTAGTAGCCATCTCCATTAGTTCGATAAATACATTCTCGGGAAATGCAGGGGCCACTGTAGGACCACGATACAAGAAATCAGCACAAATACCAACAGTTTCGTCTAGAGGGACATTTGTGTACAGACTAAAGATGTCAAAAGAGACGAAAAACTGTGTATCGTTGGAGGGACAAAGATTGCGTATAAAAGACACAAACTTACAGGAGTCCGGAATACAGTACATTGAATAAAATTGCAAGACGTGGTTAAGAACATCAACTAATCATCTAGCTAATCCATGTTGAGCAGAGCCAACCATGGACAAAATCGGTCTGAGGGGCACATTTGATTTATGAATTTTAGGTAACCCATACATCCTAGGGCGCTGGGAACTAACAGGACGAATCATACTATATATTTCTTTGAATAAGAAACTCTTTTTGTGAAATTTCAGAAGCTTTTTCTGAAAATTAATTTCAGTCCTAGGAGTGCAATCCGATGTTAGGTCACCTAATAGTAGAAATTTATCCCTCATCTCTTTTTTAGTGGATGACGCCTTCTTTTAGTGACGTCATCATTTTGTGACTCCATCATTTTTATGACGTCATCGCGTGTGTGCGAAGACAAACAAAAAGATAACAGGATAACAAACAAAATAACAAACGAGCAAGCTCAACAGAGTTTTATTAGTATATAGATCGATTGCTCAGTATTATTGATTTCTGATTATATTGTTTTATTTTCATACATATAAGCAACAGCTTCGTGTATAGGTTTTATGAGAAAGCCATTACGAAAAATAGGGGGGTAATAACTGTAATCTCTCCTTATATACATATATTTTTATCACATATTTGTGTCCACGGGCTGCATATGTTTGCTAGTATATATAAAGTACTAAAGTTTCAGTCTGCCGTTTATGATTCTGTTGTACGCAGCGAATACCAATTTCAAATATTTACGTCATATATTCTATATATTTAAAAATATAAAAACGGAGATGCTTATTCAAATATTGGAATCCATTTTCGATAAGGTTTCATTGTAATAAAAGATGTCGGATATCAAATTTATTGAAGTTGTTTGCTTAGATTCGAATACAAAATTGAAATGAACAAAGACATTGAATATTCCAATGGGAAAATGTGTTTTTTTCTCAATTTCTCTCCATTCTTTGTTGTTGTTTTTTTGCGGACAGATAAAGGCAGCGCTCCACTACACAGCTGCAGGTTTCATTTCTGTTGAGAGCTACATTTAAACTCATAGATTTTCATGGACAGATTTTCATTGTCCATGCACATTATTTTAGCATTTAAAATAATAAGATAGTTGCCTATTAAAATAATAATATTCAGCACTTTCTAATGAAATAAAATCCTACTTGTGAGACATCGGCCTGGGTTCTAAGTAGTTGGATGACTACACCCCTTGTTGAGAAGAGTAGGTATATTCCACAGTCGGCCTTCGCCGCGGTTTACTTAATCTGTGTAAGTTAATAGACATTCTTGTATGTGGCAAGGTAGCTCAGTGGCAAGTTACTTTGTTGCTGTCGGCCTGAGGTATGTTTCTGTTCAGTCCTAGGAAGTTCACTCTCCCAGGTTTTACGTTCTTTGGGTTAGTTCATAGATAATTGCCAGAGGTGCCCCTACTGGGAAATGCGGATTGACCTTGTGTCTAACCTCGCGCAGAGGAGGTAAATAAGCATACTAAAAAGGTAAACATCATAATAATGCGCGATCGAATATCGAAGATTGCAAAAATATTTGTATTCTATAAAACATGGACTAAAATTCAGACAACAAATAACTCAAGTGGATATATTTTAATAATAATAATAATAATAATAATAATAATAATAATAATAATAATAATAATAATAATAATAATAATAATAATAATAATAATAATAATAATAATAATAATAATGTTTTAAAATTGGCGGGAATGTGGCCGCACTCTTAAGAAAAGAAAGAAAAGGTCTTCGTCGCCAGATGTGCATTATAATGCTTTGTTTTGTTTCTGTTCTATTCTGGAACAACCGAATGCGATTTAACATAAGAACAATGTAACTTGTTTTTATCCAGCCCTCGCTAAAAAGAAAGAAGTACAACAGAAGACAACCTGTCAATGTAGGAAAGTAAAAAAACGAAAGAGAGAAAGAAAGGAAACGTTTCAAAACCGAAAACAGTATAGTTTGTTGTAATAATTGCTATTACTGAATAGATTAATATGAAGCGCAATGTTTTTATTTCAACGGTTATTGTTTGTTTAGTGTTCGTCCATCCTATTCGGTTATTCCGGAATAGGATTATATCCAATCAAAACGCGGTAAGAGTAGAATGTGTAGGTTGTAGGGAGCGACCCGTATTTAGTTAGTTAAAATATAATAGGTAAAAGACAATAGCAAGAAATGAACACATGAAATAATGACGGTCAATCTATCCAATGAAAAATATTTCCAGGTATAAGGTGGTTGGCAGTGGAAGTAGATTTCAGTGTGTAAGAGAAAATTGCCCCAACTCTCTGTATGTATGACTATTTTAGAATTTAGAAGCGACAGGCAGGTCGGAAAAAATGTAGAAATTTCTGAAAGCGAGAGAAACGGGCGCATATTTTTCGAAGACACGCATCACTTCTTGGCATAAAGTATTGCCATAACGGAATTCTGTATATCGCTTGTGTTTACAGACCTATAATGACTGATAAAGAAGAGGAAAAATCTACTTTATTTTATCAAATATATATATAATAATTTGATATATATATATATATATATATATATATATATATATATATATATATATATATATATATATACTGTGTTTGTGTATTTAGGCAACATTCTTTCATTTAAGTAACCATTGTTAAACATAACAGAATTCGTCTGTTTAATTATACATTTTTAAATTTGTTCAATTTTTCTAATGATCTTTTTTGTGTCAAAATCAAAAAAATAATGTATGTTTCTATATGTATCACTAACGTTTTTGATTCTTCGTCGAATCATCTTCAGGTGACAAAAACAAATGAACAAAAAAGTTTGAGAAAAGAAAATAATTTCAAAAAGTAGCTGAGAACGCGCACATGAAGTCAGTTAGATGTCAAAAGAACGAACCGGTTCAGTTCCAGGAGAAACGTTAACAATTTAAATTCAGGAACTCCAGAATTAGCGTAACAGGATAAATTGTATTACGTTAAGCATTTTAAAATGTTGTTACAGGTTTCATATGTAATGTTATTAATTGTAGGTTGCTGGGTTTTAAATAAAGATAGCTTCAAGTATTTTAAATTGTTTTAATTGTTTTCAGAATGTATTATTCTCGTTTTATTAACTCAAATTTGTCTCGAATCAGAGGGGGGCAGCCGTTATGTTTTTGTAAATGTTGGTAAATTGAGCTAGAGTTTACAAGGTGCATGGTAAGTTGGTGGGAAAGAGTAGTGGTTGTAAAACCAATGTAGCTATTAGCTTTATTATTGTTGTTATGGAAGTTGCATTCTCTTAAGGGGCATTTAAACTTATAAATAAAATTGGTTCTTTCTAATCTTTTATGGGTTGGGGAGCAATTGGTTTGCTACAAAATTTTGTGCCTTAAATTTCTTATAGTAAATAATGAGTCTAATTTTATTATTAGTGTCAAGTGGGAGTATGCATCGGTGTACAATATTTTTATGGCTTTTTCTTCTAATCTAAAGTTTTGTTGCATTTGATACAGCTGCTAGGCATAATGTGGGCTATATTTAGTTTAATTAAGTTCAATGCGAAACGGGTAAAAAGGAAGTGAGGCCCTTCGGAAAACTTCAGATACCAATCATTTTTGTGAAATTTTATTAATAAATATTCACTAAATTAATTTCAGTTTCTTTGGAGTATTTTAAATACAGGGGTGTAATATGGACAACAACGTCCTATTTGAAAATTCAGATATTTCAGATTTGCATTAAATTTGATCCATAGTCATTAGACACAAATTAAACACGATTTCCTGGATTTCAATTTCTTCTTAAGACCACTTAAGCCTAAGTCTTAAATTTTAGACATTTTCTAGAATTAAAACCATGTAGTAGATTTTAATCAAAATTAGAATAATGGTTTCTAGACATAAGTTTTAGTATCATAATATCTTGATTTTAATCTTTTTAAGAGGACATAAAAGTGGTGCAAAAAAATAGATTTTACTTGTTCTGGGACGAGTATTCTTCCAGTTTTATATTTAATGAATAAAGAATTATCAAAGGTCAGTCTGTTATATATGAAATTGACAACACTTTCCTTTTTATTGCTCATGCAGATACATGTTTGGGCTACTGTAACGTTACCAGTGATCTAACACGGACCCACTCTCTCCACCAGGCAAGTGAATGCTGTATAGATTCCATGTAAAAAACATAAATTTGTATGATCAGCATGATACAACTTTTGGGACTGGCTCGATTCTCTTGTTGGCATTGGTTTTCCCAATTCCTTCTAGAATCAGGTACACCTTTTTTCCTTCTTCTGTGTACTTAAAACCAAACAGAACATCCATGAACAGAGTTTCTTTCCAAGGACTTTCCATCTGTAGAACACAATACCACCGAACTGCTTTGCTGTTGACTACAACACTACAACATAATAATTGAACTATATTCAATTCCATGTCAACAAATACTTGTCGGTCCGTTCTTTTAAGTAATCAAATCCTGCGCTTTCCATCCATCGTTTCCAATCCTCTCCTAGTATTGTTCATCAATCCAATTGACAATCGCATCAACCCTTATCCTCGAGTGGTCTTTTGGGCCTTGGTAAGTGGTGACTCATTACTATAAAAATAGATTATTAAAGAATGAAATAAATTTAAAAGGGTTGATATGCCGTAAAACAGAGAAACCAAAACATCACTAAAATAACTGAATTTTCTTCTGAGTTTATCAAGATTTTGAATTGCAATTATGAACTTATCCTCAGGTTTTTTTCAATAATCCATTAACTATATATAATATGGCATAATCACGTTGACACGCTAGTTCCCGTTAGATCAACGAAGTTAAGCAACGTTGAGCTTGGCCAGTACTAAAATGGGTGACTATTTGGGAACACCAGGTGCTGTATGCAGCCTGGAGAGGATATGGGCACTACCAGGTTCTATCATGCCCACAGAAAAAAGTTAGGACAGATAGAGAATCTGCCTGAATCTCCGAGGACGTCCCCGGATGATATGGGAAAACAAGAAGAAGAATATTGGTAAACTATAATACTAGTTGAGATGTGTTCATATCTGTCATTTTTTTCTATCTGTCCTTCTTTTAGGCTACTTGACCTACAAACTCACTCATTGTTTCTAACCCTCTCATAGTATTGTTCATCATCCAACTGATAATCTCATTAACCTTTATCCTCGAGCGACCTTTGGCCTTGGTAAGTGGTGACTCATTATAAAAAAGAATTAACTCACAGGAGGAACCACGTGAAGGCAGGTTGCTAACATCCATAAGTGAAAGTGGAATCGACTGGATTCGACCTTGGCACAACCATGTTTTCAGTCTATGTTGGTATCCACTTCACCACAGCCACCTACCAAAATGCCACGTGAAATATGACAATTTTGAGAAAAAAGACTTGGTGAAATTCTGCACTCTCTGAGTGCTCTTGTATGATTTTAGATGTGAATAAGCTATAACAAGATCAAAATGCATCCAGATGGCAATTGTCCACTAAAAGTGCCTTATCTTTTTGTCAAGCGCTGCAAAATGAAACCTTTAAAATAAACATGTTCTAAGTTGTCCCTTGGGGTACCGAAACACAGCTGAGACCGGTCAGCGGGAGTCAGTCTGTCCTGGCAGAAGTTCAATGTAAGCAGAGATAAAATGACATCTTTTTTTAAATTAGAAACTGTGTTCAAATTTAGTCATTTTAGAAACAAGAATCGATTTTAGTCGAACGTGGTCCGTTCAACGTGCCCATTGATTTGTCCATTATTCCTCTTTGGAGTGATCTCACTTTTCAACTATCTTCTTACTTCAACCCTTTAAAAGAGATTGATGCACAGATGTTTAACAATATTAATACATAGCGTTCGAGACAAATTTGATAATTCTTTGATATTCTTTCATCTCAGAATAATTTAAAGTAATTAATAATGGTGAAGTGCAACGATTAGGGTTAGGGTTAGGTTTAGGTGTAAGGTTAGGGTTAGGGTTAAGGATAGGTTTAGGGTTAGGTTTAGGTTTAGGGTTAGGGTTAGGGATATGATAGGGTTAGGGTAAGGGTTAAGGTTAGGGTTAGGGTTAGGGTTAGGGTTAAGGATAGGGTTAGGTGTAGGATTAGGTTTTAGGGTTAGGGTTAGGATTAGGGTTAGGTTTAGGGTTAGGGTTTCTGTCTACAATTGATCGGTGTGAAAGCTGAAGAGCATAGCCGACTGAAAAGCACCAGAATATTGGAAGAAAGTGACCTCTATCACGATGATTCATGCCAGATTAAAAATTTCAGAAAAAAGACTTGGTGCAGCTCAGTGCTCATTGAATACCTATAAGGCCATGAGATGTGAGCTGGAAAATTGTGATGGAGATGTGGAAGCATTGGCTAGCAGGAAGGATCATATCAAGCATTCTGACAATGTCCACATAACAAGACTAATCAAGAAGCAAAAAAGGGTGTGGCAAGATCCAGGCAAAGCAATATAGATAGAACAACAAGAGGCTAGCCTACAGTCTGCACAAAGTCGTTGTTAAATATTTCATTCGATAGTGCCCAAATAATTTCTTTTTAATCTCTTTTTTACCATTATTTCTGAATTGATCTAATTACATCTTTATTTGATCTGCCAACTTGTTCTGAAAACATGAGGACATGCGTTGCATGGAAAGAAATGATATGACAACGATATGATGGATGTTTAATGTGAGTCTTAAAGATAGACTTAGATCTGATGACCTCAGAGGAAGATTACATCTGGACAATATAGAGAGATGTGTGAAGAAGAATAGACTTTCATTGTATGGCCACGTTGAAAGAATGGATGAGAGTTCTCGAAATGTAGAACAGTTGAGGTAGCAGATTCAGTTCACAGGCGAAGGTCAAAAAAAAAAGGATTAAGTGATAAAAATGAACCTGAGCGAAAGGTGAATCAATAATGACTTGGCCAGAGATAAGTTACTTTGGAAGTCAATTTCTTAAAGCCGTCCAACACATGCCAGCATGTAAAACGAACGTTAAACCGATGATGATGATGATGATGATGATGATGATGATGATGATGATGATGATGATGATGATGATGATGGATAGATAGATAGATAGATAGATAGATAGATAGATAGATAGATAGATAGATAGAATTTTTGAAATTTGCATTGACAATAACCTTTAAGATCAAGGAGAAATATCTAAAAACTTATCCACTATAGTTAGAAAAGCCTCCTAATTCTTTTCTAGTAAAGTATGTATTCCTCTTTCTCCAAACTTTTCCTGCAACTGTAATCTTGTACTCTTTTTATTACTTTTGTCACTCTTCTTTGTATGTCTTCCAATCTCAATATTACATTCCGATTTCCATATCTAGACACTGGATCCCAGGCCTGGGTACAATAATCAATGAAGTCAGCATGGCCTGCTTATGTCGTTGCAGCCTGCACAGCAACTCTGAAATGGTCACGATCAGTGGCGCGTCATTCTCCAACGATTAAAACGTGTCACTCAGATACTTCTCGCATTGTTAATCTGGCGGTCTTCATTATCGCTTCCTTTTAATAAATCCCTCCGATATACGCCTCTCAAGACTGTCGTGTCTCTTCATGTAGCCAAAGAACGTTAGCTTTTCTCGCTTAACCACGTTGATGAGCCAATCTGCAGGTACACCAAGTTCTTCTCAAATGTCTATTCATCCTCCGCTGGATCCAAGGTACTCATAGGATTTTCCCCTCGAATACTGTTATCCTTTCGATGTCTACTTTTTCAGAATCCATGTTTTACGTCCATAAGTGGCTACCGGAAAAGTGCACGATCACAGGATTTTTCCTTGTGCTTTCCACAACAGGGACAAAAGACGGTGTAATATTTGCATGCACATCATTATGAATAATTGGGGTATAATAATAATAGTAATAATTATACTAGTAATGATGATAAAAATGACAATAAATAATAATAATAATAATAATAATAATAATAATAATAATAATAATAATAATAAAAGTAATAATAATAATAATAATAATAATAATAATAATAATAATAATAATAATAATAATAATAATAATAAACAAAACAAAACTCCCATCTCTCAGGAATGAAGTAGCGAAGAAGTTAAAAGCAGAAACAGAAAGAGTAAACAGACTACTCACACACATCCCAACAGAAACTATTACAGACCTAAACAACCTGATATATGCAGGGGAAAAATCGGTAAGTATGAAACTAAGAAACGAAGAGAATGGACAAAAGAGAGGACCGACAAAACCTGGATGGGAAATCAGACTGGAAACCCAGATCACCAAACTTCGGAAAGAAGCTAAACCCGTGAACAGAAGGAAGGAGGACATGAAACGATTAAGAAGCAAAAATCAGAAACGCAAGGAAAAACTAAATGAGAAACATGAAGAAATAAAACAAAGGATAGCAGCAATAGAAGGAAGACTGAGACGATACAGGTACAAATCAGAACAGAGCAAACAGAACAGGACCTTTGAAAACAATGAAAGCCAGTTTTACAAAAACGTAAATGGAGAAAAAACAACAACAGAGCAACCGAACCAAACAGAAACAAAACAATTCTGGAGCAAGATATGGGAAATACCGAAAAAGCACAACAAGAATGCCCAATGGTTGAAAAACATGAAAGATGAACTGCAGGAAATCGAACAAGGAACCGAAACAGAAATTAACAAAGAAACGATCAAGAAAACCCTAAGAAAAATGGCAAACTGGAGATCACCAGGCCATGATGGAATACATGCATACTGGTTTAAAAAATTCACGACCCTGCATGAAAGACTAGCGCAGAAACTGAGTGGATGTATCCGCAAAACAGACGTACCAGAATGGATGACGGAAGGAAGAACAACACTAATACAAAAAGACCCCAAAAAGGGAACGACCCCCAGCAACTACAGACCGATAACATGTCTACCAATAATGTGGAAAATTCTCACAGCACAACTGAGAGAACAAATCTACCAATCCCTGGACAAACGTGGACTGCTCCCCGAGGAACAAAAAGGATGCCGGAAAGGACAAAGAGGGGCACATGATCTACTATACATTGATCAAAAGACCCTGAAGGAGGTGAAGAACAGACAAAAGAACATAACCATAGCATGGATTGACTACAAGAAAGCCTACGACAGAATACCCCAAACATGGATAATTGAATGCTTAAAAATATACAAGATACCAGACAGGATTATTAATCTCATCCAGAAAGCAATGGAAACATGGAGACTAAAACTGACAGCCGGAGGACAATACCTGTCTGAGATAAAAATACAGGGAGGCATTTTCCAAGGAGACTCTCTATCACCACTATTGTTTATAATAGCCATGATGCCACTCAACTACATACTCAGAAAGTGTGATGCCGGATACAGGTTCACGAATACAGAACAAAGAATAAACCACCTGATGTACATGGATGACCTTAACCTGTTTGCAAAAAACAAAAAAGAACTGGAAAAGCTGATAAATACAACCAGGATATTCAGCCAGGATATCAAAATGGAGTTTGGAATAGAAAAATGTGCACTGCTAGAGATCAAAAGAGGAAAACTGGAGACGACAGAAGGTATAGAACTCCCCAACCAAGAGGAGATGAGGGCGCTAGGAGAACAAGATAGTTATAAATACCTGGGAGTTCTGGAAGCAGACACAATCAAAGATACAGAAATGAAAGAGAAGATTCGAAAAGAATATCTACGAAGAACAAGGAAACTCTTAGAAACTAAGCTATATAGCAGAAACCTATTAAAAGGGATAAACACATTGGCTGTATCACTAATAAGATATTCTGGACCATTCATAGGCTGGACTAAAGAAGAACTCAGGCACCTTGACCAGAGGACTAGAAAACTAATGACTATGCACAATGCATTGCACCCAAAAGACGATACGGACAGACTCTACATGAAAAGAAATGAAGGAGGTAGAGGACTGGTAAGTATAGAAGACTGTGTGGAAGACACCAAAACTGAGCTGGAGAAATATGTAACCCAGAACACGGAAAGACTGATCACCACAGCAAGAGACACCAGCCCAACAAACAACTCCGGAAGCACTGAAACCAGAAACAAAAAGACAAGAAAGGAAAAGTGGGAAGAAAAACAACTACATGGACGCCTTATAAGACTCACAAGCGATGAAGCCAATGAAAACAGCTGGGCATGGCTAAGAAAAGGACACTTGAACAGAGAAACGGAATCTCTGCTGACCGCCGCACAGAACAATGCGATTAAGACAAACTTTATTAAAGCAAAGATAGATAAAACCCAGGAAAACAGCAAATGCTGATTGTGTGGACAAAGAGACGAAACGATAAACCATATAATAAGTGAATGCAGCAAGCTAGCCCAAAAGGAATACAAGAACAGACATGACAGCGTGGGGAAAGAAGTACACCGGGAAATGTGCAAACAACTGAATTTCGAATATGAAAAAAAACCCTACAAACACAAACCAGAAACTGTACTAGAAAACGAAAAACACAAAATCATATGAGATATGAATGTACAAACAGACAAACCCATAACAGCAAGGAGACCGGATATGATAATAATCAACAAGAAAGAAAAATCCTGCAAAATCGTAGATTTTGCCATTCCAGTGGACCACAGAGTGAAGATCAAAGAGACGGAAAAAAGAAGCAAATATACCGAACTTGCCAGAGAATTGAAAGGAATATGGAACATGAAGAAAGTCAGTATAACACCAATGATCATAGGAGCACTAGGAACAGTCCCCAAAAACATGGAGAAAAGACTAGGAGAAATAGGAATCAAAGGGATAACTGAGACCATACAAAAGACAGTAATGATCAAAACAGCTACAATCCTGAGAAATGTCCTCAAATGTGGAAACCAACCCACATAAGCAACGAATGGAGAACAAACACATGGAAGCACAAGACAACAGAACCGGGAAAAATACAACCGCACGGGAGAGGCGCAAGCATAGGCTGACGCCACGAAAATTATGGACAGAGGGTCGAGGAGGGAAGGCGCAGACCAGACCTCCACTGGAAGAGCGCGGACAGCTCTGGGACCTTGGGGAGGCTTGTTGCCACTCGGGCCCCAGAAGGTACCAATGGTCCTTATCAGCGGGAAACCGGTGGTGGGTGGCTGTTGGGATACCGCAAGGTCATCAGCGGTGATAAACGAAAAGAGGTGGAGCATACTGGAAGTCTGAGGAGACTTGTTGTCACTCAGACTCCAAGGAATACCACAGGTTGTTGGCAGTGGGCGATCACTGACGATGACCAGTGTGATAACTCCTAGTGAGTAAATAATAAAAATAATAATAGTAATAATAATGACATTAATAATAAGGCTGACACAACGAAAATTGTGGACAGAGGGTCGAGGAGGGAAAGCGCAAACCAGACCTCCACTGGAAGAGCGCGGACAGATCTGGGACCTTGGGGAGGCTTGTTGCCACTCGGGCCCCAGAGCGGACCAATGGCCCTTATCAGCAGGAAATCGGTGGTAGGTGGCTGTTGCGATACCGCAAGGTCATCAGCGGTGATGAATGGAGAGAAGTGGAGCATACTGGTAGTCTGAGGAGACTTGTTGTCACTCAGCCTCCAGGGAATACCACAGGTTGTTGGCGATCACTAACAATGACCTGTGTGATAACTCCTAGTGAGTAAATAATAATAATAATAATAATAATAATAATAATAATAATAATAATAATAATAATAATAAACGAAAATTAAAATAATAAAAATTATAATA
>OY744530.1:8892490-8952490 GCA_963556195.1 Sepiola atlantica
TAATCTATCTCTGGACAGATTTTTATTTATCCCTCTTCCCCTCAGGTCTATTTTTATCACTTACTTCCATGTTTTCCTTGGCCTTCCCCTGTGAACTGGGCCTGCTACCTTAACTGTTCTACATCTACTGACCCAAGAACTCTCATCCATTCTTTAAACATCGCCATATCATCGAAGTCTACTCTTCTGCACACATCTGCCCATAATGTCTAGATTTCATCTTCCTCTGAGTTCATCAGAACTAAGCCTGTCTCACATTACACATCTATTGTATCATTCCCTTATAATTTATCTCCATGCAACGCATGTCCTCAACCCTCACTGACCAAGTTTCACTTCCATATATAATCACACTGCATACACATGTCTGATAGACTCATCCTCCCTTTTGTTGATAGTGGTAACGCTCTGCTGGTTAGTAATGGAAGAAGTTCTCTGACCCTACTCCATCCACTCCTGATTTGTGCAATCACACTAGCACCTGCTCCACCCTGTGCTCCAATGGTATCACCAAATAAACTGCAATTTCAAACTTAAGTGTGACAGATCAACTGTGTTACGATTTTTAGATCTCATTTTGTTTGGTGACACCTGACGGACACTCTCCCTGTCGTTAATATGGTGACAGCTGTTCAAGTGTGCCTTATTTCTGTGGTTACAAACTGCTTAAAAGTGGAA
The DNA here is from genome assembly GCA_963556195.1 of Sepiola atlantica. Classification (NCBI taxonomy): domain Eukaryota; kingdom Metazoa; phylum Mollusca; class Cephalopoda; order Sepiida; family Sepiolidae; genus Sepiola; species Sepiola atlantica. The sequence goes on from OY744530.1 coordinate 8,893,169, forward strand.
TTGGGTACGAAACTGGCATTTGTTCTCTAATCACCATGATCGCACCAGAGTCGGAGAACATATGTACACGCGTTACCACAAAATATTGTGTACTGAATACTCGTGTGGCATGCTCAATCTGGCGAAAATAGAATTTAAAAGAAACATAGTTTTCTGAATCTGACGGCCATTTTTTGTCCCTACCTTTTGAGAGCCTGATGTCTACAACTATGTCAGCATGCTACCTTTAAGCAGACAGCAATTACACCTGAACCTTAACATGGTCGTGCTCAGTATCGCTCACCAGACGCAGTCAAGCGGGAGGACATCTTGCGTCAATCCGACTCCATTGCACAAAGACGACCTATGTTACCCTGACAACCGATCTTTTCAACAACAAACCTGTCTTTCCAACTACTACCGTAAATTGCAAATAACTTGCGCCATCCCTGTCGGCCGTTCGTTCATCACCAATCTTCACTGATCACATTCCAGCCACACTTAATACTGGACCAATATTCAAATTTAAGTATGACAGACCAAAGAAAATATTATTTCAAATTTAAACATAACAGGGTATAGGTGTGTGTGTGTGTGTGTGTGTGTGTGTGTGTGTGTGTGTGTGTGTGTGTGTGTGTGTGTGTGTGTGTGTGTGTGTGTGTGTGGCACCTTACATAACTCGTCAGCTATATCCTGAGGGTATAAAGATAGGTGGTTATGCCTGATCCTCATGCATATCTTTCATGTGTGACTCCAAACGCCATACATTGGTAAAATGTTTCAGCTGGTGGGCTAAATCTAATGAAAGTACCTGCTACCTTGTAGGCTTTGATCTTTGTAATGGCAAAGGCTAGACCCACCGTTTACAACTGTGGTTGGTGATAGGAACATTGTTCCATATAAAAGACAGCAAACAATCGATCAGTAGCAGGATCGTTGGCAAAAGTTTCAATGGTGTTGTGGAGAGTGAGCTTGCAAAAGGTCTGAAGTGACCGTGTTCAGTTAACTGAGTGCATGTAACTTTGAATGTGTGAATGTGTGAATGTGAATGTGAATGTGAATGTGAATGTGTGAATGTGAATGTGAATGTGAATGTGAATGTGAATGTGAGTTAGCAAACAAAAATATGAAGAATGAATTTGAATGAGGAAACTTCGAATGGTCAACATGAATTATTTATTAACTTTTTACAATTGGAAGAAGAGAATTTACTAATTAATTGACATTTATAGTGGAAGCAAAAACGACATACATCGTTCAAAATGTCTGTCTCTTCTTGGAAGCCAAGGAGACGTAACTCTCCAAATTCTCAAGGGGAATAAACTCTGACAAGTTATCTCCCTTTAATATGTCTATTTTATTTTCTTAGGTAGAAATGTCAAATAACATCTAACCTCTGGATAAAGGAAAAGCAACGCTAAATGGAGAGAGAGAGAGAGAGAGAGAGAGATATGAGGAGAGAGGGGAGAGACCAACTATGATACTATTTTTACCATAACGAACCGCTCAAATGAATAGAATCTCTTATAGAGATGTGTTCATTAAGTCTGAATGTTTAGTTATGAAAATGATATTTTGACCGGTTGACTGACTGATGGACAGAGCCTGTAGTTGAGATGTTAGGACGCATCTAATAAAATTTTAAATAAAAAATGTTTGTCATTGTGTAAATTTCAGTAATTCTAGAAAAACACACAATAATGCCTTTAACATAATTTTTCTTTTTTTCTCAATTGTTATGATGTCTATACTGCTATGAAAATCTTTTACAGATTAGCGAGTGTCGTCAGAAATTACCAAACATGTTTTTCAGAAGTTCTCATATTTGTTTGTTTAAAACAAATATGGCTGCCCTCAATATAAACATTGTGTTCTGCACTTGGTTTCTTTTGAGTTTGTGCATCAAAGCTTAATGCAGCAAACATCTCTCCGTAATCTCTTCTCAAATCACTGCACATACATTCGTCTTTTGTGACTCCAGACTTTGGTCCAAATTGTTATGGAGCCAGTTTTAAGTATGAAGGTGTGTACGTTCACTGGTAGATATATTAGCTCGTATATCTGCTGGTGATTAGACCGGATTGCTGTAGATGGAAACGTTACTAGAGTTCAAACGTTTAACCCTGTCTGTAATAAGCCAGAACTGTAGGAAAAGGAAGGCGATAATATTTAGCTGGATATGACGTTAGACAAGATGACAGAGAATAGCAGGTGCAACTATTGATAGCCTGGCAAAAGCGTTTAAGAATGGCCTAACAAAACATTAACATATTCAAGCGATGAGCTTAAAACATAAGTAACTCTCTCTATATATAGTGGAATAAATCTTTTATTCTCTTTAGAACGTATTGTTGAATAAATCGCAGGATAATTAATATAACAAATATGTAGCTATTAATATTCTCGGTCAGGGGGGTAACAGTACACAGCAGCAACTTATCAGTTGGAAATATCCAATCAGAGAAGCTCTTTAATAAGTCAATTATCAATATGAGGTAACAACGGGATGTAATGTATTATTTCTTTTCGATTGGATATTTCTAAGACGCGTCCATTCAATCTATGCATTTAATGATGAAAATGATGTTTCAAATTTAAGCATAACAAACTGATTGACGACCTTATAAAGATGCTTGGATGCATTTAAAATAAGATGTATCCATTCCATCTACCTCATTTACAAATGAAGGAATTAACTTATATTTAAAGCTTATAAGTTTCCAACCGGAAGTGTTCAGTCATTTATATCAAATTAGCAGAATAGGCGCCCTGTTAGTTAATAATAAAATGAATTCACCAAACAGAGCAGTTTTATGTTGTTTGCTTTTTTTGTTGTTTGTTTTTTATGTTGTTTGTTTTATGTACTAACGAGTCACTGCCTATCAAGTCGAAAAGGCCACTCGAGGATAAGGGTTAATGAGTTTGTCAGGTGGACGCTGAGACAACAACGTGAGGGTTGGTAATGATGATTGAAACTGGGCAGAATTTGATTATTAAAGAAGACGGCTCTACAAGAATTTGTTTACATTGGACTTGAAAGCGATAATGTTGTAGTCAGCTGGGAAGCAGCTCCATGGTATTGTGTTCCACAGACGGGTAGTTTTAGGAAATAAACTTTGCTCATGGAAGTTCTGTTCAGTTTTAGGTACAGAGAGAAAAAGGAAAATTAGTTACAGTGGTTGTAGCTAGACTAGTTTTTGTTGTGAATGTTTTACAGGGGGGATCATAGATTGGAACTATGTCGAGCACCTACCATGAAAATAACGATAGAGTAGAGAAAGACTAGCAACCTCTCTTCTGTAAGAAAGAGACTGTAGATAAGTAAAGAGGATATACCCACACAAGATTTTGAAGTCGGTGTTGTACTCTGTCAAGGCAGAAAAGGGAGCTATGAGCGGCACCTCCCTAGATGTGGCAACAATACTCCATCTATGTCTCTTTATAAAGGTTAAAATATGTTACTCAACCATTTCTATTCCAATTTTGATCAAAATCCATTAGATGATTTTGATTCGTGAATAATGTCTAAAATTTAAGGCTTAAGTTTAAGAGGCCTTAAGAAAAAATTGAAATTCAAGGAATCTTGCTTAATTGATGTCTAATGACTATGGATCAAATTTAATGCAAATCAGAAATTTTTGGATTTTCAAATGGAAAGTTTTGCTCATATTATGTTTCACCAACAACCTTTTAAAATACTCAAAAAAATCTGAAATTTTGCGAATATCTATTAATTGATGTCTAATGCCTATTATTATTATTATTATTATTATTATTATTATTATTATTATTATTATAATAATACTCACTAAGAGTTTTCAGACAAGTCATTATCAATGATTGCTCACTGATAATAACCAGTGGTGTTCCCATGGACTCTGAGTGACAACAAGTCTCCTCAGATTTCCAGCACCCTCCCTCTTTTTCGATAACCATTGCAAATCATTTTGCATTATCGCAACAGCTGTTCACCATCGATTTCTCGCTAGCAACAACTATTGGTTTTCTTTTTGAGCGACAATAAGCCTCCTCAAGGTTCAAGTATTCTCCACACCCTTCCACAGGGTCTGGTTGGTGCTTTCCCTCCTCAGTCTTGACCTGTCACGACCATTTTGTGTGGTATCAGCTGAACTTGGTGCCACCTCAGTTATTACCAAAGCTTTTGCTCATACCAGTTGAAGATATATCCTCAACAATCAGTCTGGTGGAATTTTGTCCTGTTCAGTCCCAGAAGGTGTAACCTCCCAGACATTACCATCTCTCATTGAGAAAAGGGGTTGGTTTATTGCCAATCTTCTGAGCCATCCCTCTCGGTGCTGCTCAGGATATTTTTATTGCCCCGAATGTACCGCTTCAGATGGTGCTGTCTTCTCCTCTCTTACATCTTACGGCCTTGTACTACATCTTCCTGTGGTGAGAAGGAAATAAAAATCAAGTAGTTAATCCTAATTGTTCCAAATTCTATAATCTTTTATTATTTTCATTGATTTTACCATTCTTTTGTTTGTATGTCTTCCAATCTCAATACTACTTCTCAATTTCCATATCTAGACATTGGAGCCAATGTTGTAAGAATAAAACAGCTTTGTTTAAAACACATAAGATGTGCTTTTAGTATTATCGTGGAATTGGTATTCCTGTATCTTTTTTTTTTTAAATGTTTAAACAGTTTGGAAAATAAAATTGTTGTTGTTTTAATACAAATCTTTTGTTAGCAAATCAAAATCAATAATCAAAATAAAATCAATAAAAATCGTTCAAACTTAAACTGATAGAAAATAATCTTTTGAAAGTAAGAAAAACAAATTTATAAAAATGCAGTTTATTTAAGTAACTTAAATTTCACTCAAATCTCAATTATTTGAGGTAGTCAAGTTGTTAGAGAAGTTGGGCTTACTATCACAGCTACGGCGCCATCGTATGGATTCTCATTTTCTCTTGGTATTTTATGTATTACTTGTTTTAATAGAATATCCTACACCCATTCTTTCTTATGTGTACTTACTAATACAGAGGACTATATATAGTGAGCTCTGCATTCACTGCTATCTTGCTTTGGAGATTAGTAATATCTTACTAAACTCTGTCTATCCATTCATTTCTATGCAATAAAGCTTTCTTTCTCCATTCTACTATCATGTTGGCTGATCCTTTGATTCAAATAAATACTCTTGCATATTGTAATCTTTTCCGAGGATACAATACTAAAGCTTTGTGGATATTATATTTTTAATGTGTCCCCAGTGCGCAATGGATGGCATAAAAGGATGAAGTCATCCATTAAAATAGAGAGGCGATGACGTCATCCATTATGACGTCATAAAGGTGTAAAAACGATGACGTAATCCATTAAAACAAAGGTGGGGATAACTGTGCACACTGGATGATGTTGTCTGTGTTGTAATGGAATATCCTACATCCTTTCCTTCCTATGTGGACTTACAAATACAGAGAACTATATATAGTGAATGCATCACTTACTATATATAGTTCTCAGTAAAACTAATACCAAGAACTATATATAGTGATCACTGTATTCACTGCTATCTCGCTTCCGAGATTAGTAATATCTTACTAATTTCTGTCTATACATTCATTATACTATTTACTGCATAAATCTTTCTTTTTTCATTCTACTATCGTGTTGATTGTTCCCTCCATTTGAGTAACGACTTTGCATATTGTAAACTATTTCAAGGATACAACCTTTTTCTGGCAGACGCAAAATGAGTTACATGCTTTGGCGACCATGTCCTTGTCTGTAGCGGAAAACGCCTCCACTATGGCAGCCTTCAGAGAGTCGACCATGTTGTGGGCATGCTTGTTGGTCCTGGCCTTGATAGTCAAGGGGTTGCAGTCTGGTGTCCACAAGTCCGGCGACTAGTGGTGAGGAACATTGTTGAGCAGCCACTTCTGAGCCATCTTGGCCTTGTGTGCAGGAGTAGAGACCTGTTGAAAGACGTAGGGCGTCCGGCGGAGATCTCGTCCATCCAGGGCTTCACGACGCTCCTCAGCACCTCCTGGTAGATCTTAGTGGTGACTCTCAGGCCTTTTTGAAAGAATGACGAAGGTATGACGCCCCCTCGCTGGAGATGATGCCAAGGACAATGACAAAGGAGGGAAACTGAAATGATTTGCAGATTCACCTGTCGTTGCTCGTCTCGTCCTGATCGAAATTCTTTGCATTCTTTTTCGGACTCGTACTTCAGCTTGTTCAGCAAAGCCGCCATCTTGAACTTCCTCGACTCTTTGAAGGCATTCATGATGAGCATGCGGTGAGACTTGCGGTAGGAGGAGTAATTAAATATTCTTCTTTATCGTTAAACAGATCGTTGATTTGTGTCGGCCCATGTCATCTTGGCGTAGCTCTGGCTTCTGGATTTTGCTGCAACACTTTGTTTATATTTAAGTCTCATTTTTTAACTTGTGGGTGTGCATATGTGCATGTCTATATGTGACTGTGAATATGTGCATGTGTATATGTGCATGTGTATATGTGCATGTGTATATGTGCATGTGTCCGCTCTGCTATAGATTTTCTGTTGGATTTATCTGTCTGGACCAGTTGTGGCTGTGATCGTGAAGCGTTTGGATCCTCGTTGTTTATTGTTTATTGTTTATTGTTTATTGTAGATGCTTTCATATTGAAAGCCCACGTCATTTTCGGAACCAAAGAGTGATCTGCAGTATAGTTGGGGTATTCTCCAATCTCCACATTTCGCCCACTTTGTTGGCAGATTCAACTGGCCGAATTTCTGTAGGTGTGGTGGTGATGTGGCAGCCAAACGCTTGGTAGCTGAAATTATCTACAAGATAAAAGAATTTCTGTAGTCGTGGTGGTGATGTGGTAGCCAAACACTTGGTAGCTGAAATTATCTACAAGATAAAAGAAAAATCTCAAACAACAGTGTTGTTCAATGGCTCATGTGCATTGATGGTTTCTTCCTTCATTCTCTCATAGCACTGTAAAGTTATAGATAAGCGTCCCATCGCACCCACGGGGGGGGGGGTAAATGAAGACAAAGTTTCGCCAAACTGTAACTGAACACAATCAGCTCATCTGCCAGAGAGAATGACTTTTTTCTTATACTAATGAGTCATCGCTTATCAAGGCCCGAATGCCACTCGAGGATAAGAGCTGCTCATGATTCCACTTCCTGCACACGTAGCTCTAGTTAAACTCTTAACTTTTAATGTGGCGAATGCCCTTAGCCCACTCGAAAACTCTGATCACGTTGTGGTAATGATAATTATCACTTTAAAAACCTGTCCAAAAGCTGAAGAAACGAGAAACGATGAGCAGGCTGATTTTGAATTCCTCAGGGATCACATCAGCGATGCCCCATGGGGTAAAACCTTCTCACTCCCTGCTGATTAGTGTGCAGATGAGCTAACCGAATGGGTCAAAGCAGGCATTGATGCTTATGTCCCCACACAAAAATTCTTCAACAAACCCCACTCTTCTCAATGGTTCACTTCAGAATGTGCAGCTGCTATTGCTGAGAGGCAGAAGGCATTCCGAAAATTTGGCTGCCATAAGTCAACTGCAGACAAAAATTTGTAGAGACAAGAAATGATTGAAAAGTAGTCATAGATGAAGCAAAGAGAAGGTATACAGAGATAACCAAAAAACGCATTCAGTCACAGAAACTAGGTACTCGTGAGATCTGGAAAATCTACAATAGTGTGATGAACAATGGAAAATCGACAATTCCCCCGCTATCAAATCACAACGATGTTGTTTGCATGGCAACTGATAATGCTGAACTACTTGTCCAGCGTTTCGCCTTAAACTCCACTTTGGATTCAGCAAACCACCCTTCCCTAAATTCCTATTGCGGACTGAAGCCACACTTGAAAACCTGGTCATGACCCCATCTCAAGTCAGAGACATCATAAAAAACCTTGACACCTCCAAAGCCTATGGGCCTGATCTTATACTAGTAATAGTAATAAAGAAATGCTCTGCTGAGCTGGCCCCTGTCCTCTCCAAACTATACAACAAATGCCTTGCTGAATCTTGTTTCCCTGATAGTTGGAAAATTGCCTCTGTAGTACCAGTCTTCAAGAATTCTGGAGATAGAACTGATACTCTAAACTACCGTCCAATCAGTCTACTGCTAAAATTTTTGAATCATTAATCAATCTTGCTATAGTCCGGCACCTCGTTAATGCTAAACTTCTTTCTGATCATCAATACGGATTTAGACAAGCACGATCTACCACAGATATCCTAACGGTCATCTCTGAATGCATATATCATACACTGGATAAGGCCGGTGAAGCTAGGGCGGTAGCGCTTGATATATCCAAGGCATTTGACAAGGTCTGGCATGAAGGGCTTCTCCTAAAACTGCACTCATATGGTATTACTGGACAAATGTTTAATATAATTAAATTCTTCCTAACAAAAAGAAAGATCTAGGTTGTCTTCGATGGCCGTTCATCTAAGCAACAGGACATAAATGCTGGTGTACCCCAAGGATCCATCCTAAGACCTCTACTGTTCCTGATTTTGATAAATGACCTCCTTGATGTAATTGAGACTGAGATAGGAATATTTGCTGACGACAACACGCTCTACTCCTGTCATGTGGACAAAACCGACACGCACATATCTGAAGCAATGGCTGAATCCTTAGAAAATGACCTCCAGTCTGTAGTGGATTGGGGTCAAAAATGGATGGTAACTTTTAATGCTGCAAAGACAAAGCTACTTTCCTTCAATATCTACAAGAAACCTCTTCAACCACCGATTGTCATGGCAAATAACACCCTACCTGAGAGTTCATCATTCAAACTTCTCGACCTAACTTTCACAGATAACATGAATTGGAATAAATACATTGAAGACATTGCCAGAATTGCTGCAAAAAAAGGTGGCCTCCCTCTACCGTGCCAGTAAACTTCTCACACCTGACATTATCCTATATCTCTACAAAGCCACCATCTGCCCATGCATAGAGTATTGTTGCCACATCTGTGCTGGTGCATCATCCACTAGTCTCTCCCTCTTAGACAAGGTCCAAAAAAGAGTTGTCAACTTAATAGGTCCCTCACTATCCACCAAGCTCCAGCCCCTATCCCACTGTCGCAATGTTACTTCCTTGTGCCTGTTTTACAAGTATTTCAATGGATTGTGCTCTGATGAACTTGCTGCTCTGGTTTCCCCACAATGCAAATTCACTAGACAAACCCGACAATCTGTTAAATCCCATCCATTTACTGTGGAGGTCCCCAGATGCCGAAGAGCTTTCTACTCCAAAAGCTTCTTTCCTTATGCTGCTGGACTCTGGCACTCCCTCCCTGCTCCCTGTTTTCCTAACGGTACTGACATGCAGAAATTTAAAACTAATGTAAACAGACATCTCGCTGCACAGCTCCCAATTTAGGTTAACCCCCCCCCCCCACGCTCCCATAAAAAAAACTCTCGCCCTTTTTCTCAATAGCCCCTTAGGTCTACAGTGATGGTCTGCCTTGTTTGGGGTGAACTATGTTAAAAAAAACGACCAATAGATTAAAAATTTTAATAAATGTATTTATTTAATAAAATATAGTTTCTGAAAGAAAATCATTGTAATAAAATATAGTTTATTTTCAATAAAGTAACATTTTGGGCCAAAACATTGTAATAAAATATAGTTTATTTTCAATAAAGTAACATTTTGGCCAAAACATTGTAATAAAATATATAGTTTATTTTCAATAAAGTAACATTTTGGCCAACACATTGTAATAAAATATAGTTTATTTTCAATAAAGTAACATTTTGGCCAAAACATTGTAATAAAATATAGTTTATTTTCAATAAAGTAACATTTTGGCCAAAACATTGTAATAAAATATAGTTTATTTTCAATAAAGTAACATTTGGGCCAACACATTGTAATAAAATATAGTTTATTTTCAATAAAGTAACATTTTGGCTAAAACATTGTAATAAAATATAGTTTATTTTCAATAAAGTAACATTTTGGCCAAAACATTGTAATAAAATATAGTTTATTTTCAATAAAGTAACATTTTGGCCAACACATTGTAATAAAATATAGTTTATTTTCAATAAAGTAACATTTTGGCCAAAACATTGTAATAAAATATAGTTTATTTTCAATAAAGTAACATTTTGGCCAAAACATTGTAATAAAATATAGTTTATTTTCAATAAAGTAACATTTTGGCCAAAACATTGTAATAAAATATAGTTTATTTTCAATAAAGTAACATTTTGGCCAAAACATTGTAATAAAATATAGTTAATTTTCAATAAAGTAACATTTTGGCCAACACATTGTAAGAAAATATAGTTTATTTTCAATAAAGTGACATTTTGGCCGAAACATTGTAATAAAATATAGTTTATTTTCAATAAAGTAACATTTTGGCCAAAACATTGTAATAAAATATAGTTTATTTTCAATAAAGTAACATTTTGGCCAAAACATTGTAATAAAATATAGTTTATTTTCAATAAAGTAACATTTTGGCCAAAACATTGTAATAAAATATAGTTTATTTTAAATAAAGTAACATTTTGGCCAAAACATTGTAATAAAATATAGTTTATTTTCAATAAAGTAACATTTTCGCCAAAACATTGTAATAAAATATAGTTTATTTTCAATAAAGTAACATTTTCGCCAAAACATTGTAATAAAATATAGTTTATTTTCAATAAAGTAACATTTTGGCCAAAACATTGTAATAAAATATAGTTTATTTTCAATAAAGTAACATTTTGGCCAAAACGTCGTAATAAAATATAGTTTATTTTCAATAAAGTAACATTTTGGCCAAAACGTCGTAATAAAATATAGTTTATTTTCTAATAAAGTAACATTTTGGCCAAAACATTGAAATAAAATATAGTTTATTTTCAATAAAGTAACATTTTGGCCAAAACATTGTAATAAAATATAGTTTATTTTCAATAAAGTAACATTTTGGCCAAAACATTGTAATAAAATATAGTTTATTTTCAATAAAGTAACATTTTGGCCAAAACATTGTAATAAAATATAGTTTATTTTCAATAAAGTAACATTTTGGCCAAAACATTGTAATAAAATATAGTTTATTTTCAATAAAGTAACATTTTGGCCAAAACATTGTAATAAAATATAGTTTATTTTCAATAAAGTAACATTTTGGCCAAAACATTGTAATAAAATATAGTTTATTTTCAATAAAGTAACATTTTGGCCAAAACATTGTAATAAAATATTGTTTATTTTCAATAAAGTAACATTTTGGCCAAAACATTGTAATAAAATATAGTTTATTTTCAATAAAGTAACATTTTGGCCAAAAACATTGTAATAAAATATAGTTTATTTTCAATTAAGTAACATTTTGGCCAACACATTGTAATAAAATATAGTTTATTTTCAATAAAGTAACATTTTGGCCAAAACATTGTAATAAAATATAGTTTATTTTCAATAAAGTAACATTTTGGCCAAAACATTGTAATAAAATATAGTTTATTTTCAATAAAGTAACATTTTGGCCAACACATTGTAATAAAATATAGTTTATTTTCAATAAAGTAACATTTTGGCCAACACATTGTAATAAAATATAGTTTATTTTCAATAAAGTAACATTTTGGCGAACACATTGTAATAAAATATAGTTTATTTTCAATAAAGTAACATTTTGGCCAAAACATTGTAATAAAATATAGTTTATTTTCAATAAAGTAACATTTTGGCCAACACATTGTAATAAAATATAGTTTATTTTCAATAAAGTAACATTTTGGCCAACACATTGTAATAAAATATAGTTTATTTTCAATAAAGTAACATTTGGGCCAAAACATTGTAATAAAATATAGTTTATTTTCAATAAAGTAACATTTTGGCCAAAACATTGTAATAAAATATAGTTTATTTTCAATAAAGTAACAATTTGGCCAAAACATTGTAATAAAATATAGTTTATTTTCAATAAAGTAACATTTTGGCCAAAATATTGTAATAAAATATAGTTTATTTTCAATAAAGTAACATTTTGGCCAACACATTGTAATAAAATATAGTTTATTTTCAATAAAGTAACATTTTGGCCAACACATTGTAATAAAATATAGTTTATTTTCAATAAAGTAACATTTTGGCCAACACATTGTAATAAAATATAGTTTATTTTCAATAAAGTAACATTTTGGCCAACACATTGTGATAAAATATAGTTTATTTTCAATAAAGTAACATTTTGGCCAACACATTGTAATAAAATATAGTTTATTTTCAATAAAGTAACAATTTGGCCAAAACATTGTAATAAAATATAGTTTATTTTCAATAAAGTAAAATTTTGGCCAAAACATTGTAATAAAATATAGTTTATTTTCAATAAAGTAACATTTTGGCCAACACATTGTAATAAAATATAGTTTATTTTCAATAAAGTAACATTTTGGCCAACACATTGTAATAAAATATAGTTTATTTTCAATAAAGTAACATTTTGGCCAAAACACTGTAATAAAATATAGTTTATTTTCAATAAAGTAACATTTTGGCCAACACATTGTAATAAAATATAGTTTATTTTCAATAAAGTAACATTTTGGCCAACACATTGTAATAAAATATAGTTTATTTTCAATAAAGTAACAATTTGGCCAAAACATTGTAATAAAATATAGTTTATTTTCAATAAAGTAACATTTTGGCCAAAATATTGTAATAAAATATAGTTTATTTTCAATAAAGTAACATTTTGGCCAACACATTGTAATAAAATATAGTTTATTTTCAATAAAGTAACATTTTGGCCAACACATTGTAATAAAATATAGTTTATTTTCAATAAAGTAACATTTTGGCCAACACATTGTAATAAAATATAGTTTATTTTCAATAAAGTAACATTTTGGCCAACACATTTTGATAAAATATAGTTTATTTTCAATAAAGTAACATTTTGGCCAACACATTGTAATAAAATATAGTTTATTTTCAATAAAGTAACAATTTGGCCAAAACATTGTAATAAAATATAGTTTATTTTCAATAAAGTAAAATTTTGGCCAAAACATTGTAATAAAATATAGTTTATTTTCAATAAAGTAACATTTTGGCCAACACATTGTAATAAAATATAGTTTATTTTCAATAAAGTAACATTTTGGCCAACACATTGTAATAAAATATAGTTTATTTTCAATAAAGTAACATTTTGGCCAAAACACTGTAATAAAATATAGTTTATTTTCAATAAAGTAACATTTTGGCCAACACATTGTAATAAAATATAGTTTATTTTCAATAAAGTAACATTTTGGCCAACACATTGTAATAAAATATAGTTTATTTTCAATAAAGTAACATTTTGGCCAAAACATTGTAATAAAATATAGTTTATTTTCAATAAAGTAACATTTTGGCCAACACATTGTAATAAAATATAGTTTATTTTCAATAAAGTAACATTTTGGCCAACACATTGTAATAAAATATAGTTTATTTTCAATAAAGTAACATTTGGGCCAAAACATTGTAATAAAATATAGTTTATTTTCAATAAAGTAACATTTTGGCCAAAACATTGTAATAAAATATAGTTTATTTTCAATAAAGTAACATTTTGGCCAAAACATTGTAATAAAATATAGTTTATTTTCAATAAAGTAACATTTTGGCCAACACATTGTAATAAAATATAGTTTATTTTCAATAAAGTAACATTTTGGCCAACACATTGTAATAAAATATAGTTTATTTTCAATAAAGTAACATTTTGGCCAACACATTGTAATAAAATATAGTTTATTTTCAATAAAGTAACATTTTGGCCAACACATTGTAATAAAATATAGTTTATTTTCAATAAAGTAACATTTTGGCCAACACATTGTAATAAAATATAGTTTATTTTCAATAAAGTAACATTTTGGCCAACACATTGTAATAAAATATAGTTTATTTTCAATAAAGTAACATTTTGGCCAACACATTGTAATAAAATATAGTTTATTTTCAATAAAGTAACAATTTGGCCAAAACATTGTAATAAAATATAGTTTATTTTCAATAAAGTAAAATTTTGGCCAAAACATTGTAATAAAATATAGTTTATTTTCAATAAAGTAACATTTTTGCCAACACATTGTAATAAAATATAGTTTATTTTCAATAAAGTAACATTTTGGCCAACACATTGTAATAAAATATAGTTTATTTTCAATAAAGTAACATTTTGGCCAACACATTGTAATAAAATATAGTTTATTTTCAATAAAGTAACATTTTGGCCAACACATTGTAATAAAATATAGTTTATTTTCAATAAAGTAACATTTTGGCCAACACATTGTAATAAAATATAGTTTATTTTCAATAAAGTAACATTTGGGCCAAAACATTGTAATAAAATATAGTTTATTTTCAATAAAGTAACATTTGGGCCAAAACATTGTAATAAAATATAGTTTATTTTCAATAAAGTAACATTTTGGCCAAAACATTGTAATAAAATATAGTTTATTTTCAATAAAGTAACATTTTGGCCAAAACATTGTAATAAAATATAGTTTATTTTCAATAAAGTAACATTTTGGCCAAAACATTGTAATAAAATATAGTTTATTTTCAATAAAGTAACATTTTGGCCAACACATTGTAATAAAATATAGTTTATTTTCAATAAAGTAACATTTTGGCCAACACATTGTAATAAAATATAGTTTATTTTCAATAAAGTAACATTTTGGCCAACACATTGTAATAAAATATAGTTTATTTTCAATAAAGTAACATTTTGGCCAACACATTGTAATAAAATATAGTTTATTTTCAATAAAGTAACATTTTGGCCAACACATTGTAATAAAATATAGTTTATTTTCAATAAAGTAACATTTTGGCCAACACATTGTAATAAAATATAGTTTATTTTCAATAAAGTAACATTTTGGCCAACATATTGTAATAAAATATAGTTTATTTTCAATAAAGTAACATTTTGGCCAACACATTGTAATAAAATATAGTTTATTTTCAATAAAGTAACATTTTGGCCAACACATTGTAATAAAATATAGTTTATTTTCAATAAAGTAACATTTTGGCCAACACATTGTAATAAAATATAGTTTATTTTCAATAAAGTAACATTTTGGCCAACACATTGTAATAAAATATAGTTTATTTTCAATAAAGTAACATTTTGGCCAAAACATTGTAATAAAATATAGTTTATTTTCAATAAAGTAACATTTTGGCCAAAACATTGTAATAAAATATAGTTTATTTTCAATAAAGTAACATTTTGGCCAAAACATTGTAATAAAATATAGTTTATTTTCAATAAAGTAACATTTTTGCCAACACATTGTAATAAAATATAGTTTATTTTCAATAAAGTAACATTTTGGCCAACACATTGTAATAAAATATAGTTTATTTTCAATAAAGTAACATTTTGGCCAAAACATTGTAATAAAATATAGTTTATTTTCAATAAAGTAACATTTTGGCCAACACATTGTAATAAAATATAGTTTATTTTCAATAAAGTAACATTTTGGCCAACACATTGTAATAAAATATAGTTTATTTTCAATAAAGTAACATTTTGGCCAAAACATTGTAATAAAATATAGTTTATTTTCAATAAAGTAACATTTTGGCCAACACATTGTAATAAAATATAGTTTATTTTCAATAAAGTAACATTTTGGCCAACACATTGTAATAAAATATAGTTTATTTTCAATAAAGTAACATTTTGGCCAACACATTGTAATAAAATATAGTTTATTTTCAATAAAGTAACATTTTGGCCAAAACATTGTAATAAAATATAGTTTATTTTCAATAAAGTAACATTTTGGCCAAAACATTGTAATAAAATATAGTTTATTTTCAATAAAGTAACATTTTGGCCAAAACATTGTAATAAAATATAGTTTATTTTCAATAAAGTAACATTTTGGCCAACACATTGTAATAAAATATAGTTTATTTTCAATAAAGTAACATTTTGGCCAACACATTGTAATAAAATATAGTTTATTTTCAATAAAGTAACATTTTGGCCAACACATTGTAATAAAATATAGTTTATTTTCAATAAAGTAACATTTTGGCCAACACATTGTAATAAAATATAGTTTATTTTCAATAAAGTAACATTTTGGCCAAAACATTGTAATAAAATATAGTTTATTTTCAATAAAGTAACATTTTGGCCAACACATTGTAATAAAATATAGTTTATTTTCAATAAAGTAACATTTTGGCCAACACATTGTAATAAAATATAGTTTATTTTCAATAAAGTAACATTTTGGCCAAAACATTGTAATAAAATATAGTTTATTTTCAATAAAGTAACATTTTGGCCAAAACATTGTAATAAAATATAGTTTATTTTCAATAAAGTAACATTTTGGCCAACACATTGTAATAAAATATAGTTTATTTTCAATAAAGTAACATTTTGGCCAAAACATTGTAATAAAATATAGTTTATTTTCAATAAAGTAACATTTTGGCCAACACATTGTAATAAAATATAGTTTATTTTCAATAAAGTAACATTTTGGCCAACACATTGTAATAAAATATAGTTTATTTTCAATAAAGTAACATTTTGGCCAAAACATTGTAATAAAATATAGTTTATTTTCAATAAAGTAACATTTTGGCCAACACATTGTAATAAAATATAGTTTATTTTCAATAAAGTAACATTTTGGCCAACACATTGTAATAAAATATAGTTTATTTTCAATAAAGTAACATTTTGGCCAAAACATTGTAATAAAATATAGTTTATTTTCAATAAAGTAACATTTTGGCCAAAACATTGTAATAAAATATAGTTTATTTTCAATAAAGTAACATTTTGGCCAAAACATTGTAATAAAATATAGTTTATTTTCAATAAAGTAACATTTGGGCCAAAACATTGTAATAAAATATAGTTTATTTTCAATAAAGTAACATTTTGGCCAAAACATTGTAATAAAATATAGTTTATTTTCAATAAAGTAACATTTTGGCCAAAACATTGTAATAAAATATAGTTTATTTTCAATAAAGTAACATTTTGGCCAAAACATTGTAATAAAATATAGTTTATTTTCAATAAAGTAACATTTTGGCCAAAACATTGTAATAAAATATAGTTTATTTTCAATAAAGTAACATTTTGGCCAACACATTGTAATAAAATATAGTTTATTTTCAATAAAGTAACATTTTGGCCAACACATTGTAATAAAATATAGTTTATTTTCAATAAAGTAACATTTTGGCCAAAACATTGTAATAAAATATAGTTTATTTTCAATAAAGTAACATTTTGGCCAAACACATTGTAATAAAATATAGTTTATTTTCAATAAAGTAACATTTTGGCCAAAACATTGTAATAAAATATAGTTTATTTTCAATAAAGTAACATTTTGGCCAAAACATTGTAATAAAATATAGTTTATTTTCAATAAAGTAACATTTTGGCCAACACATTGTAATAAAATATAGTTTATTTTCAATAAAGTAACATTTTGGCCAAACACATTGTAATAAAATATAGTTTATTTTCAATAAAGTAACATTTTGGCCAACACATTGTAATAAAATATAGTTTATTTTCAATAAAGTAACATTTTGGCCAAAACATTGTAATAAAATATAGTTTATTTTCAATAAAGTAACATTTTGGCCAAAACATTGTAATAAAATATAGTTTATTTTCAATAAAGTAACATTTTGGCCATAAACATTGTATAATAAAGTAACATTTGGCCAAACACGATTGTAAAAATATAGTTTAAAGTAACATTTGGGCCAAAACATTGTATAAAATTATTTATTTTCAATAAAGTAAATTTTGGCCAAACATTGTAATAAAAAATATAGTTTATTTCAATAAAGGTAACATTTTGGCCTTTATTTTCAATAAAGTAACATTTTGGCCAACACATTGTAATAAAATATAGTTTATTTTCAATAAAGTAACATTTTGGCCAAAACATTGTAATAAAATATAGTTTATTTTCAATAAAGTAACATTTTGGCCAAAACATTGTAATAAAATATAGTTTATTTTCAATAAAATAACATTTTGGCCAAAACATTGTAATAAAATATAGTTTATTTTCAATAAAGTAACATTTTGGCCAAAACATTGTAATAAAATATAGTTTATTTTCAATAAAGTAACATTTTGGCCAACACATTGTAATAAAATATAGTTTATTTTCAATAAAGTAACATTTTGGCCAACACATTGTAATAAAATATAGTTTATTTTCAATAAAGTAACATTTTGGCCAACACATTGTAATAAAATATAGTTTATTTTCAATAAAGTAACAATTTGGCCAAAACATTGTAATAAAATATAGTTTATTTTCAATAAAGTAAAATTTTGGCCAAAACATTGTAATAAAATATAGTTTATTTTCAATAAAGTAACATTTTGGCCAACACATTGTAATAAAATATAGTTTATTTTCAATAAAGTAACATTTTGGCCAACACATTGTAATAAAATATAGTTTATTTTCAATAAAGTAACATTTTGGCCAACACATTGTAATAAAATATAGTTTATTTTCAATAAAGTAACATTTGGGCCAAAACATTGTAATAAAATATAGTTTATTTTCAATAAAGTAACATTTTGGCCAAAACATTGTAATAAAATATAGTTTATTTTCAATAAAGTAACATTTTGGCCAAAACATTGTAATAAAATATAGTTTATTTTCAATAAAGTAACATTTTGGCCAAAACATTGTAATAAAATATAGTTTATTTTCAATAAAGTAACATTTTGGCCAACACATTGTAATAAAATATAGTTTATTTTCAATAAAGTAACATTTTGGCCAACACATTGTAATAAAATATAGTTTATTTTCAATAAAGTAACATTTTGGCCAAAACATTGTAATAAAATATAGTTTATTTTCAATAAAATAACATTTTGGCCAACACATTGTAATAAAATATAGTTTATTTTCAATAAAGTAACATTTTGGCCAACACATTGTAATAAAATATAGTTTATTTTCAATAAAGTAACATTTTGGCCAAAACATTGTAATAAAATATAGTTTATTTTCAATAAAGTAACATTTTGGCCAAAACATTGTAATAAAATATAGTTTATTTTCAATAAAGTAACATTTTGGCCAAAACGTCGTAATAAAATATAGTTTATTTTCAATAAAGTAACATTTTGGCCAACACATTGTAATAAAATATAGTTTATTTTCAATAAAGTAACATTTTGGCCAAAACATTGTAATAAAATATAGTTTATTTTCAATAAAGTAACATTTTGGCCAACACATTGTAATAAAATATAGTTTATTTTCAATAAAGTAACATTTGGGCCAAAACATTGTAATAAAATATAGTTTATTTTCAATAAAGTAACATTTTGGCCAACACATTGTAATAAAATATAGTTTATTTTCAATAAAGTAACATTTTGGCCAAAACATTGTAATAAAATATAGTTTATTTTCAATAAAGTAACATTTTGGCCAAAACATTGTAATAAAATATAGTTTATTTTCAATAAAGTAACATTTTGGCCAAAACATTGTAATAAAATATAGTTTATTTTCAATAAAATAACATTTTGGCCAAAACATTGTAATAAAATATAGTTTATTTTCAATAAAGTAACATTTTGGCCAAAACATTGTAATAAAATATAGTTTATTTTCAATAAAGTAACATTTTGGCCAAAACATTGTAATAAAATATAGTTTATTTTCAATAAAGTAACATTTTGGCCAAAACATTGTAATAAAATATAGTTTATTTTCAATAAAGTAACATTTTGGCCAACACATTGTAATAAAATATAGTTTATTTTCAATAAAGTAACATTTTGGCCAAAACATTGTAATAAAATATAGTTTATTTTCAATAAAGTAACATTTGGGCCAAAACATTGTAATAAAATATAGTTTATTTTCAATAAAGTAACATTTTGGCCAAAACATTGTAATAAAATATAGTTTATTTTCAATAAAGTAACATTTTGGCCAACACATTGTAATAAAATATAGTTTATTTTCAATAAAGTAACATTTGGGCCAAAACATTGTAATAAAATATAGTTTATTTTCAATAAAGTAACATTTGGGCCAAAACATTGTAATAAAATATAGTTTATTTTCAATAAAGTAACATTTTGGCCAAAACATTGTAATAAAATATAGTTTATTTTCAATAAAGTAACATTTTGGCCAACACATTGTAATAAAATATAGTTTATTTTCAATAAAGTAACATTTTGGCCAAAACATTGTAATAAAATATAGTTTATTTTCAATAAAGTAACATTTTGGCCAAAACATTGTAATAAAATATAGTTTATTTTCAATAAAGTAACATTTTGGCCAACACATTGTAATAAAATATAGTTTATTTTCAATAAAGTAACATTTTGGCCAAAACATTGTAATAAAATATAGTTTATTTTCAATAAAGTAACATTTTGGCCAAAACATTGTAATAAAATATAGTTTATTTTCAATAAAGTAACATTTTGGCCAAAACATTGTAATAAAATATAGTTTATTTTCAATAAAGTAACATTTTGGCCAAAACATTGTAATAAAATATAGTTTATTTTCAATAAAGTAACATTTTGGCCAAAACATTGTAATAAAATATAGTTTATTTTCAATAAAGTAACATTTTGGCCAAAACATTGTAATAAAATATAGTTTATTTTCAATAAAATAACATTTTGGCCAAAACATTGTAATAAAATATAGTTTATTTTCAATAAAGTAACATTTTGGCCAAAACATTGTAATAAAATATAGTTTATTTTCAATAAAGTAACATTTTGGCCAAAACGTCGTAATAAAATATAGTTTATTTTTAATAAAGTAACATTTTGGCCAAAACACTGTAATAAAATATAGTTTATTTTCAATAAAGTAACATTTTGGCCAACACATTGTAATAAAATATAGTTTATTTTCAATAAAGTAACATTTTGGCCAACACATTGTAATAAAATATAGTTTATTTTCAATAAAGTAACATTTTGGCCAAAACATTGTAATAAAATATAGTTTATTTTCAATAAAGTAACATTTTGGCCAACACATTGTAATAAAATATAGTTTATTTTCAATAAAGTAACATTTTGGCCAACACATTGTAATAAAATATAGTTTATTTTCAATAAAGTAACATTTGGGCCAAAACATTGTAATAAAATATAGTTTATTTTCAATAAAGTAACATTTTGGCCAAAACATTGTAATAAAATATAGTTTATTTTCAATAAAGTAACATTTTGGCCAAAACATTGTAATAAAATATAGTTTATTTTCAATAAAGTAACATTTTGGCCAAAACATTGTAATAAAATATAGTTTATTTTCAATAAAGTAACATTTTGGCCAAAACATTGTAATAAAATATAGTTTATTTTCAATAAAGTAACATTTTGGCCAAAACATTGTAATAAAATATAGTTTATTTTCAATAAAGTAACATTTTGGCCAAAACATTGTAATAAAATATAGTTTATTTTCAATAAAGTAACATTTTGGCCAAAACATTGTAATAAAATATAGTTTATTTTCAATAAAGTAACATTTTGGCCAAAACATTGTAATAAAATATAGTTTATTTTCAATAAAGTAACATTTTGGCCAACACATTGTAATAAAATATAGTTTATTTTCAATAAAGTAACATTTGGGCCAAAACATTGTAATAAAATATAGTTTATTTTCAATAAAGTAACATTTTGGCTAACACATTGTAATAAAATATAGTTTATTTTCAATGAAGTAACATTTTGGCCAAAACATTGTAATAAAATATAGTTTATTTTCAATAAAGTAACATTTTGGGCCAAAACATTGTAATAAAATATAGTTTATTTTCAATAAAGTAACATTTGGGCCAAAACATTGTAATAAAATATAGTTTATTTTCAATAAAGTAACATTTTGGCCAAAACATTGTAATAAAATATAGTTTATTTTCAATAAAGTAACATTTTGGCCAAAACATTGTAATAAAATATAGTTAATTTTCAATAAAGTAACATTTTGGCCAAAACATTGTAATAAAATATAGTTTATTTTCAATAAAGTAACATTTTGGCCAAAACATTGTAATAAAATATAGTTTATTTTCAATAAAGTAACATTTTGGCCAAAACATTGTAATAAAATATAGTTTATTTTCAATAAAATAACATTTTGGCCAAAACATTGTAATAAAATATAGTTTATTTTCAATAAAGTAACATTTTGGCCAAAACATTGTAATAAAATATAGTTTATTTTCAATAAAGTAACATTTTGGCCAAAACATTGTAATAAAATATAGTTTATTTTCAATAAAGTAACATTTTGGCCAAAACATTGTAATAAAATATAGTTTATTTTCAATAAAGTAACATTTTGGCCAACACATTGTAATAAAATATAGTTTATTTTCAATAAAGTAACATTTTGGCCAAAACATTGTAATAAAATATAGTTTATTTTCAATAAAGTAACATTTTGGCCAAAACATTGTAATAAAATATAGTTTATTTTCAATAAAGTAACATTTTGGCCAAAACATTGTAATAAAATATAGTTTATTTTCAATAAAGTAACATTTTGGCCAACACATTGTAATAAAATATAGTTTATTTTCAATAAAGTAACATTTGGGCCAAAACATTGTAATAAAATATAGTTTATTTTCAATAAAGTAACATTTTGGCTAACACATTGTAATAAAATATAGTTTATTTTCAATGAAGTAACATTTTGGCCAAAACATTGTAATAAAATATAGTTTATTTTCAATAAAGTAACATTTTGGGCCAAAACATTGTAATAAAATATAGTTTATTTTCAATAAAGTAACATTTGGGCCAAAACATTGTAATAAAATATAGTTTATTTTCAATAAAGTAACATTTGGGCCAAAACATTGTAATAAAATATAGTTTATTTTCAATAAAGTAACATTTGGTCCAACACATTGTAATAAAATATAGTTTATTTTCAATAAAGTAACATTTTGGCCAACACATTGTAATAAAATATAGTTTATTTTCAATGAAGTAACATTTGGGCCAAAACATTGTAATAAAATATAGTTTATTTTCAATAAAGTAACATTTTGGCCAAAACATTGTAATAAAATATAGTTTATTTTCAATAAAGTAACATTTTGGCCAACACATTGTAATAAAATATAGTTTATTTTCAATAAAGTAACATTTTGGCCAAAACATTGTAATAAAATATAGTTTATTTTCAATAAAGTAACATTTTGGCCAAAACATTGTAATAAAATATAGTTTATTTTCAATAAAGTAACATTTTGGCCAAAACATTGTAATAAAATATAGTTTATTTTCAATAAAGTAACATTTTGGCCAAAACATTGTAATAAAATATAGTTTATTTTCAATAAAGTAACATTTTGGCCAAAACATTGTAATAAAATATAGTTTATTTTCAATAAAGTAACATTTTGGCCAACACATTGTAATAAAATATAGTTTATTTTCAATAAAGTAACATTTTGGCCAAAACATTGTAATAAAATATAGTTTATTTTCAATAAAGTAACATTTTGGCCAAAACATTGTAATAAAATATAGTTTATTTTCAATAAAGTAACATTTTGGCCAAAACATTGTAATAAAATATAGTTTATTTTCAATAAAGTAACATTTTGGCCAACACATTGTAATAAAATATAGTTTATTTTCAATAAAGTAACATTTGGGCCAAAACATTGTAATAAAATATAGTTTATTTTCAATAAAGTAACATTTTGGCTAACACATTGTAATAAAATATAGTTTATTTTCAATGAAGTAACATTTTGGCCAAAACATTGTAATAAAATATAGTTTATTTTCAATAAAGTAACATTTTGGGCCAAAACATTGTAATAAAATATAGTTTATTTTCAATAAAGTAACATTTGGGCCAAAACATTGTAATAAAATATAGTTTATTTTCAATAAAGTAACATTTGGGCCAAAACATTGTAATAAAATATAGTTTATTTTCAATAAAGTAACATTTGGTCCAACACATTGTAATAAAATATAGTTTATTTTCAATAAAGTAACATTTTGGCCAACACATTGTAATAAAATATAGTTTATTTTCAATGAAGTAACATTTGGGCCAAAACATTGTAATAAAATATAGTTTATTTTCAATAAAGTAACATTTTGGCCAAAACATTGTAATAAAATATAGTTTATTTTCAATAAAGTAACATTTTGGCCAACACATTGTAATAAAATATAGTTTATTTTCAATAAAGTAACATTTTGGCCAAAACATTGTAATAAAATATAGTTTATTTTCAATAAAGTAACATTTTGGCCAAAACATTGTAATAAAATATAGTTTATTTTCAATAAAGTAACATTTTGGCCAAAACATTGTAATAAAATATAGTTAATTTTCAATAAAGTAACATTTTGGCCAAAACATTGTAATAAAATATAGTTTATTTTCAATAAAGTAACATTTTGGCCAAAACATTGTAATAAAATATAGTTTATTTTCAATAAAGTAACATTTTGGCCAAAACATTGTAATAAAATATAGTTTATTTTCAATAAAATAACATTTTGGCCAAAACATTGTAATAAAATATAGTTTATTTTCAATAAAGTAACATTTGGGCCAAAACATTGTAATAAAATATAGTTTATTTTCAATAAAGTAACATTTGGGCCAAAACATTGTAATAAAATATAGTTTATTTTCAATAAAGTAACATTTTGGCTAACACATTGTAATAAAATATAGTTTATTTTCAATGAAGTAACATTTTGGCCAAAACATTGTAATAAAATATAGTTTATTTTCAATAAAGTAACATTTTGGGCCAAAACATTGTAATAAAATATAGTTTATTTTCAATAAAGTAACATTTGGGCCAAAACATTGTAATAAAATATAGTTTATTTTCAATAAAGTAACATTTGGGCCAAAACATTGTAATAAAATATAGTTTATTTTCAATAAAGTAACATTTGGTCCAACACATTGTAATAAAATATAGTTTATTTTCAATAAAGTAACATTTTGGCCAACACATTGTAATAAAATATAGTTTATTTTCAATGAAGTAACATTTGGGCCAAAACATTGTAATAAAATATAGTTTATTTTCAATAAAGTAACATTTTGGCCAAAACATTGTAATAAAATATAGTTTATTTTCAATAAAGTAACATTTTGGCCAACACATTGTAATAAAATATAGTTTATTTTCAATAAAGTAACATTTTGGCCAAAACATTGTAATAAAATATAGTTTATTTTCAATAAAGTAACATTTTGGCCAAAACATTGTAATAAAATATAGTTTATTTTCAATAAAGTAACATTTTGGCCAAAACATTGTAATAAAATATAGTTAATTTTCAATAAAGTAACATTTTGGCCAAAACATTGTAATAAAATATAGTTTATTTTCAATAAAGTAACATTTTGGCCAAAACATTGTAATAAAATATAGTTTATTTTCAATAAAGTAACATTTTGGCCAAAACATTGTAATAAAATATAGTTTATTTTCAATAAAATAACATTTTGGCCAAAACATTGTAATAAAATATAGTTTATTTTCAATAAAGTAACATTTTGGCCAAAACATTGTAATAAAATATAGTTTATTTTCAATAAAGTAACATTTTGGCCAAAACATTGTAATAAAATATAGTTTATTTTCAATAAAGTAACATTTTGGCCAAAACATTGTAATAAAATATAGTTTATTTTCAATAAAGTAACATTTTGGCCAACACATTGTAATAAAATATAGTTTATTTTCAATAAAGTAACATTTTGGCCAAAACATTGTAATAAAATATAGTTTATTTTCAATAAAGTAACATTTTGGCCAAAACATTGTAATAAAATATAGTTTATTTTCAATAAAGTAACATTTTGGCCAAAACATTGTAATAAAATATAGTTTATTTTCAATAAAGTAACATTTTTGCCAAAACATTGTAATAAAATATAGTTTATTTTCAATAAAGTAACATTTTGGCCAAAACATTGTAATAAAATATAGTTTATTTTCAATAAAGTAACATTTTGGCCAAAACGTCGTAATAAAATATAGTTTATTTTCAATAAAGTAACATTTTGGCCAACACATTGTAATAAAATATAGTTTATTTTCAATAAAGTAACATTTTGGCCAAAACATTGTAATAAAATATAGTTTATTTTCAATAAAGTAACATTTTGGCCAAAACATTGTAATAAAATATAGTTTATTTTCAATAAAGTAACATTTTGGCCAAAACATTGTAATAAAATATAGTTTATTTTCAATAAAGTAACATTTTGGCCAAAACATTGTAATAAAATATAGTTTATTTTCAATAAAGTAACATTTGGGCCAAAACATTGTAATAAAATATAGTTTATTTTCAATAAAGTAACATTTTGGCCAACACATTGTAATAAAATATAGTTTATTTTCAATAAAGTAACATTTTGGCCAAAACATTGTAATAAAATATAGTTTATTTTCAATAAAGTAACATTTTGGCCAAAACATTGTAATAAAATATAGTTTATTTTCAATAAAGTAACATTTTGGCCAAAACATTGTAATAAAATATAGTTTATTTTCAATAAAGTAACATTTTGGGCCAAAACATTGTAATAAAATATAGTTTATTTTCAATAAAGTAACATTTTGGCCAAAACATTGTAATAAAATATAGTTTATTTTCAATAAAGTAACATTTGGGCCAAAACATTGTAATAAAATATAGTTTATTTTCAATAAAGTAACATTTTGGCCAACACATTGTAATAAAATATAGTTTATTTTCAATGAAGTAACATTTTGGCCAACACATTGTAATAAAATATAGTTTATTTTCAATAAAGTAACATTTTGGCCAACACATTGTAATAAAATATAGTTTATTTTCAATAAAGTAACATTTTGGCCAACACATTGTAATAAAATATAGTTTATTTTCAATAAAGTAACATTTTGGCCAAAACATTGTAATAAAATATAGTTTATTTTCAATAAAGTAACATTTTGGGCCAAAACATTGTAATAAAATATAGTTTATTTTCAATAAAGTAACATTTTGGCCAAAACATTGTAATAAAATATAGTTTATTTTCAATAAAGTAACATTTGGGCCAAAACATTGTAATAAAATATAGTTTATTTTCAATAAAGTAACATTTTGGCCAACACATTGTAATAAAATATAGTTTATTTTCAATGAAGTAACATTTTGGCCAACACATTGTAATAAAATATAGTTTATTTTCAATAAAGTAACATTTTGGCCAAAACATTGTAATAAAATATAGTTTATTTTCAATAAAGTAACATTTTGGGCCAAAACATTGTAATAAAATATAGTTTATTTTCAATAAAGTAACATTTGGGCCAAAACATTGTAATAAAATATAGTTTATTTTCAATAAAGTAACATTTGGGCCAAAACATTGTAATAAAATATAGTTTATTTTCAATAAAGTAACATTTTGGCCAACACATTGTAATAAAATATAGTTTATTTTCAATGAAGTAACATTTTGGCCAACACATTGTAATAAAATATAGTTTATTTTCAATAAAGTAACATTTTGGCCAACACATTGTAATAAAATATAGTTTATTTTCAATAAAGTAACATTTTGGCCAAAACATTGTAATAAAATATAGTTTATTTTCAATAAAGTAACATTTTGGGCCAAAACATTGTAATAAAATATAGTTTATTTTCAATAAAGTAACATTTTGGCCAAAACATTGTAATAAAATATAGTTTATTTTCAATAAAGTAACATTTGGGCCAAAACATTGTAATAAAATATAGTTTATTTTCAATAAAGTAACATTTTGGGCCAAAACATTGTAATAAAATATAGTTTATTTTCAATAAAGTAACATTTTGGCCAAAACATTGTAATAAAATATAGTTTATTTTCAATAAAGTAACATTTGGGCCAAAACATTGTAATAAAATATAGTTTATTTTCAATAAAGTAACATTTTGGGCCAAAACATTGTAATAAAATATAGTTTATTTTCAATGAAGTAACATTTTGGCCAACACATTGTAATAAAATATAGTTTATTTTCAATAAAGTAACATTTTGGCCAAAACATTGTAATAAAATATAGTTTATTTTCAATAAAGTAACATTTTGGGCCAAAACATTGTAATAAAATATAGTTTATTTTCAATAAAGTAACATTTTGGCCAAAACATTGTAATAAAATATAGTTTATTTTCAATAAAGTAACATTTGGGCCAAAACATTGTAATAAAATATAGTTTATTTTCAATAAAGTAACATTTTGGCCAACACATTGTAATAAAATATAGTTTATTTTCAATGAAGTAACATTTTGGCCAACACATTGTAATAAAATATAGTTTATTTTCAATAAAGTAACATTTTGGCCAACACATTGTAATAAAATATAGTTTATTTTCAATAAAGTAACATTTTGGCCAACACATTGTAATAAAATATAGTTTATTTTCAATAAAGTAACATTTTGGCCAAAACATTGTAATAAAATATAGTTTATTTTCAATAAAGTAACATTTTGGGCCAAAACATTGTAATAAAATATAGTTTATTTTCAATAAAGTAACATTTTGGCCAAAACATTGTAATAAAATATAGTTTATTTTCAATAAAGTAACATTTGGGCCAAAACATTGTAATAAAATATAGTTTATTTTCAATAAAGTAACATTTTGGCCAACACATTGTAATAAAATATAGTTTATTTTCAATGAAGTAACATTTTGGCCAACACATTGTAATAAAATATAGTTTATTTTCAATAAAGTAACATTTTGGCCAACACATTGTAATAAAATATAGTTTATTTTCAATAAAGTAACATTTTGGCCAAAACATTGTAATAAAATATAGTTTATTTTCAATAAAGTAACATTTGGGCCAAAACATTGTAATAAAATATTGTTTATTTTCAATAAAGTAACATTTTGGCCAAAACATTGTAATAAAATATAGTTTATTTTCAATAAAGTAACATTTTGGCCAAAACATTGTAATAAAATATAGTTTATTTTCAATAAAGTAACATTTTGGCCAACACATTGTAATAAAATATAGTACTTCAATTGAATGTGCTTCGACAAACTTGCTGCACTGGTGCCCCCTCGACAATCAAAAAAATCCCACCCTTTCACTGTAGAGGTCCCCAGATGCCAGAAGGCTTTCTACTCTAATAGCTTCTTAACTCGAACTGTTAGCCTTTGGAATTCTCTCCCTGCTCCCTGTTACCACGACTGTACCATTTAATGTAAATTTAAATGTAATGTGAACAAACATCTTGCTGCACAACTCCCCACTTTAAATACCCCGATAAATATGGCCCCTAATTCAAAATAGCTCCTTACTTTGTAGGGGAGAAGTTTACTCTTTGGTTCACAAAATGAAAGTGCTTAAAATCGTTTCTGCGCACATGGCTCGACGCATGCACTCGACAGAAAACAAATTGTTACATTATGCTCCCCACCTATGTACGTTGGACTATACGCCCTCTTTTCCCTGCCTACTACCGCCATGCATCAGCATCCGTTTCCTGTCTCTCTCTGAATAAAACCTGGCTTCGGCCAGTATGTCTTATTTCACTCCTACACTTGTTTTCTCTTAACTTCTTAAATACATCGTACTGTAACACAAATAAAAACATTTTGAGCCAATCAGATGCATTTCTCTGAATTTGTCAAATTTTCTGTTTCGATCCACCTCGAGTGTATTAAAAGGACAGATTTTTTCTTTAATAAATAGGTTTAGGCAAAATCCACGACAAAGCTAACATCTACATTTCGTCAGATTCCGTCAGCCCTCTGTCGGGCCTTGGGAAAACTAAATGATACATTCATCAACTCACGTATTCTGACACTAACGCGACAAACACACATACACTGTCGTCTGCTGATTCACGCTGATTAAAAACAAACATAT
Organism: Sepiola atlantica; assembly: GCA_963556195.1. Taxonomy (NCBI): domain Eukaryota; kingdom Metazoa; phylum Mollusca; class Cephalopoda; order Sepiida; family Sepiolidae; genus Sepiola; species Sepiola atlantica. Next base: position 8,923,146 of record OY744530.1, read on the forward strand.
AAACACATCCTTTTTAATATTCATAACATTTCTCACTGAACTTTTTACTATGAAAACAAATGAACATTAACTGTTATTAATAACTTTCAATCAAATGTAATTTTTATAATTGAGTGGGGAAATTTTGATTACGACTTTTCAGACCTGTGGATAATTCGCAGCCCTTAAACTATTGACTCAGACTTCCTAATTAGCTCAACTTATGAATCCCTTTTGTTCTGCAAAGACTCTCAAACTATGAACAAACATTTTTTGGATGTCCTATCTATGTAAACTTTCACTTTTAAACATATATAAAATATCTCTTTCGTGAACTTGTGCTTTTGTACTCTTTATTTTGTTTGTGTTTACCATATGATAGCTCTTTCGCACTCGCACACTCGAGTATTACCGAAAACTGATTTTCTAAAAATGTCTTCCTAAAACTAGCTCTCCCAAAAAGCTTCCTAAAATGTGCCTTCTAAACATCTCGGTGGCAATGTGCATTGTTTGGAATTAATAAAAGTTTTTTTTTTAAATGTTTCATTTTAATGGAGGGAAGTTAATTTTTTTCATCCTTCTCCTCCTCTTCCTTCTATTTACAAACCACATGGACATGCTCAGAAGACAAGAAAAGAAAAAAACATTATTGTGTGTGGGGGGGTATGTGTGTGTGTGTGTGTTAACCTTTTAGAAATTGCAATATTTTATTTATGTTTATATTCTTTATTTAGTGAAGATTGTTATATATTTCGGGAATAATGGCCGCCTTAACGAATGCCGGTCAGTACTGTTGTGATTATCAATAAACTAACGGTGCAAGGGAGATAACTCTTTCAAATTCAAAACGCTTTTCGTTTCACTTAAATAATAAAGAATTTGCATATTTCAAATTATTATGCATTTATTAATCTGTTCGCAGTAAATTGTACATTTTAAACAAATAATTTCTGTATTTATTCCTTTATTAAAAGTGGATTTTGTAAAAAGAACAAATCTGAGGAAAAAAATTAGAAAAGCGGGGATATTTTCAGCTTGGAAATAAAACATCCTTAAATGTTAACAATATTAAATTACAAAAAAAGGGGCAACTACGAATGTTGATAAACTCACTCACACCAAAACCTAACTTGTTTGTTAAATACATAAAAGGCAAATTATTTTTAACAGTTTATGTTTTTTGTTGTTTTTTTTTTTTAGGTTTTTGCTTTTACTTTTTTTTTTCTTTTTACCCTTTTTTCTTTATATTTGGCTAGAATCGGAGACATTTCCAGCAACAGTTTTGTAGCAGTCATAAATGAGGTTTACTTTGTAATGCGTATCGGTGTCCCTGTGAGGTGGTTTGGCCAAATGTTGGCCAATCAGCTCGCAGGGCACATTGATATCATTAGTTCCCTAAGGGACAACTTCAGCCCCCTTAAGAGATTGCAGACGATCGTCAGACGGTTCTCTGGCACCAACCAAGACGGATCGCCTTAGAAAGACTTCTTCAAGTAACGAGGAAACACCTCCTGTCTCCTTGTCTACTGGACGCTAACGGCGCCCACTATCTTCTAAATGACTCTTTTAGACTCTGATTCTTTGTCTTGTTGTACTCTGCGTTGGTCCCGAATATTTACTAGTGTATCAATCTTTCGCACAATTGGACATAGGACTCGTTTACATTTCCTATAACCCATTTGGTTGTGGGCAGTTTTAAAAGACAGCTTTGGTTTCAGGGCATTTAGTCCATTGATAGCAATTGAAATAATGGTTTCTGTGAGCAATGGCAGCAGCAGCACGCTCAAGAGTGCACCATAAGTTGGAATAAACTCTCACTACCAGCAATTAACCAATAATCTTTAGACCGTTTATTCTATTGCGTTCATGGATGCCGGGCATGAACTGAGATGATCAATGTTTACACCAACCACACAGACAGTGGGGTGAATAAGGAACGCTCTTGTCTCCTGTCTATTTCTCCGAGGATAACCAATCAAAAGAGAGATAGGAAGAGAGGATGTCTGCTCACATACTTACATGACGTCACAGTGACATATGTTCTAATTAAATCCCATTTTACTATGTAACACAAGAACCAGTGGCTTTGTTTCAGACTGGCGCAAATGCAAAGGAAAAATAAAACAATATGACATTGAACTTTAAAACCGGATCCGAACATACAAGTTACAGAATACACAAGCAAAATAATGAACGGATTTATTTAAAAATAGAATCGGCCTCTTTTTTCTGACATAAGACAGATCGGACCTGGAAATACCCTTTCTCCCTGTTATGCCGTTTAATTCAGTGAAGCTTACGCGTTTGGTGACGGTTACTTGCTCAGTAACGTTTACCTATTTGTAAAAGGTTCCTTCTTCAGTACGAGGTGGTTAGTCTACAGCTGTTAGACCCCAAATTTGGGAGAAATGATCTTCTACCTTTGGAGATCATCTCAAGCTGAAATATATTTACCTTTTTCTCATTAAACCAAAATAAAATCAAAATTTATTCGTAACAAAAGTGGAAAAATGCATACAGACATGTAAAAATGAGCGAGGTAAGCAAAATATTATATACATCCTAAACTTTTCCAAGATCTACCCGCTTCTCAGCTGACTACAACATGGTCGTTTTCAAGTCTAATGTTAACAAATTCTTGTTGTCGCCGTCCTCTTAAATAATCAAATTCTGTCCAGTTTCAACCATCGTTACCAATCCTCACGGTGTTGTCTCACTCTCTACCGACAAACTCAATAATCCTTATCCTCAAGTGGCCTTTAGTTATGTTCATGGTAGGTGCCCAACTGAGGTCCAATACCTGGTACCCCACCCCCCAATAAAACATTCACAGCAAGAACTCGTCTAGCTACAACCACAGCAAAGAACTCTCTCTCTCTCTCTCTCCCCCTCTCCCTCTCCCTCTCCCTCTCTCTCTCTCTCTCTCTCGTCCAAAAACCAAAACTTTCATGAACAAAGTTTCTTTCCTAGAACATTCCGCCCGTGGAACAAGTTACCACGAGTTTGCTTCCCAACCGACTACAGCATGGTCGTCTTCAAGTCTAATGTGAACAAACACTTGTTGAGCCGTCCTTATAGACAATCAATTCCCCTTAAGTAAATGTTCTGCCCATCCCACCCATTGTTTCCGGTTCTCTTGTGGGAGGGACCATCCCCCCAACTGACGATCTCGTTAATCCTTATCCTCGAGTGGCCCCCGCCCTTGATAAATGTTGACCCATTACTAATAAAAACAAAACAAAAAAATCATCATCATATCTGGTTTAACGTCCGTTTTACATGCTGGCATGTGTTGGACGGCTTTAAGAAATGGACTTCCAAATTAACCTATCTCTGGTCAGGTCTTTATTTATCCCTCTTTGCCTCAAGTCCATTTTTATCACTTCCTCTCATATTATTGCTTGGCCTTCTCCTGTGAATGAACCTGCTACTTCAACTGTTCTACATCTACTAACCAAAGCACTCTCATTCATTCTTTCAACGTGACCAAACCATCGAAGTCTCCTGTTCTGCACACATCTCCCTATACTCTCCAGATTTTATCTTCCTTTAAGGTCATCAGATCTAAGCCTGTCTTTAAGGCTCACATTACACATCCATCGTATTATTCTCATATCATTTCTCTCCATGCAACGCATGTCCTCAACTTTCAGTGGTCAGGTTTCACTTCCATACATCATCACGCTGCGAACCCTAACCCTGATAGACTCTCAAAAATAAGTATTTACTAAAATATAACAACATCTCAAATGACTGATAAATTCAAAGAAAAGTAAATACTACAGTATTAAAACGCTATAATAGTAGCTGTTGGCTATCTGTGTATTTATTTATATATCCGACGCTGCTGTCAATAATTTTTGCTGACAACTTCACACAGAATAGAAAAAGAGATTTTTTTTCAATTGTTTTTTTTTTAATTTAAACGAAACAACAATTCTAATCATGTCATATGAGAGACACATTAAAAGAAAATTTCTATATATTTTTCTTTTCATAAAGAAGATGTCTTCGTTGTTGAAAATATTCATATATCGCTGGAACTAAGCAGAGCAGGGGTGTTAAATTTTGTGTGATGTGTGTTTAATAGAGGTTAAATGAAGCAGTAAATGATTTACATATTCTGTTTACATTCGTGCACGCTGTAGTGATAATATTTTTGCACAGGGTTAGTTGGAATTTTCCAAGAGGGGCTAGTTGGAACTTTCAACTAAGCATAATGTCTCTATTCTTCCTGATCAAAAAAATAAATAAATAAAACAATGGAACAAAATGTTATCATCAAAAATGGTAATCATTACTATTACCGACATAAATTATTTCAAAAGAAGTACACATACAGTTGAGAAATTAGTCAAAAACAATTTATTTTGGTATACCTACTAATTTGTGAGCTATTCGCGTTATGATGTGTTTTAAACTTTTTAAGCAGCATACAATCAAATACTGCAATTATGAATTTAGAGAACAAACAATAATTAAATAAACAATCAAATTCTAAACAAACTATGAATAATTACAAACAAATTAAAACAAACGATAAGTTAGTTTAAAAGTTTATACTGAAGCGGTTAGCTCTCAAAATGTCTGCCAAATTTTATCGACTAGTTTTCTTTCTGATTGGCGACAGGGTAAATTAATCCGCTGTATTAAGTTGCTGTCTGATTTCTTTTTTTATTTTGAAAATATTAATTTGTTTTCTGTTTTTTACGGATTAAATTGTATTTTAAAGACAATTTCTTCGCCAATGTTCTATATTGGATACGTCATTATTATAATGTTTAATTTGAAATATATTTCTATTTCATTTTTAATAAAGATGGTTTGATTTGATTTTTTGTTTCTTACAAAAAACATACCCTTCCTTTACCTTCCAATAACCCTAAGTCCGAGTGGCAACATCTTTAATAAAGAGTTTGATTTTATTATTTGTTAATTAATATTTACCAAATAGAAATTAAAGCAAAAAAAGAAATATGAAAAATTAAGACAAATTTAAATGATGGATTAATTTGCCTTGTCACCGCTTGGCAAATCAAACAAAACTAGCTGATAAAATTTGGCAGCTGATGATGAATAAGTTAGTTTAAAATGAAAACAGGCGGAAAATTAAAAAATAGAACAAATGAAATTCAAACAAATAATTTCTATATAGACAAATAATAAAGTTACTAGTGCAGAAATAAATTTAAAAAACTCAACTTATAAAAAAAAAATCTGTTGGATAATTTATTTGAATGTTTAAAATTTTCTTTAACTGCTTAATTTGTTATTAGTAATATCATCATTTTTCTTACCACAGAAATTATTTAACAGACCATTTAAACTAATCCAGACGAGCATTCCTTCTATTTTTTTTTTTTTTCAATACTGTGATCCTAATCACGAGAGTCAATATGAAAAAAACATTAGGGAACCTCTATTAATACCCCGAAAATAGCAGTTGATTTCGAAAGCGACGGCTAACACCAACCACTGTGACGTCATCAGAAAAACGCGACTCAATGGAAAGGCCTTCTCTTTACGACGGTCACAATTCAGCCATTCCTGGAAGTAAATACATAACCGGATTATTTTACTCAGTCTCTATTTATGGCAAATCAAAAAGCTTAAAACTTCTTTTAAATATTTTTTTTTTAATGCAAATACGCCACAAATGAGTAGATAAAACAAAATAAATTAGTTTTGATTAATTTCCCAACGGTATTTTCTTTAAAATAATGATCACTTATAAACTTGTGTTTCCCGAATAAAAAAAGGATAGATATTGGAGAAATAAATAGGAATTATTTAAGTAAAAAGTGAAAAACTAAACAAAATTCGGTTTTAATGGAAAAAAAAAAATAACAGTCTAAGGGACGCAACTCTTTGTCAGCCATAAGCAGAATTATCTCCCTTGCTATTCGCATTTCTCTGGTAGATAAAACGTGATTTAAACGAAGTTTTGTTTGTTTACGTTTTTTTGTTTGATAAAATAAAGATGAATAATTCTTGCTTGCTTTTATGCATATAAAATAATTTTTCAATGAAATATTTTATTTTTTAGCTTTTAAAAGTCAACATTTGAAAATTATTAATGAAAAGTTAATCGTAATAAAAATTTAATTTCCCCTTTTTCAAATTTCAAATAAATTATTTTTGCATCTGATCATTGGTTTAAATCATCATCATCATCATCATCATCATCATCATCATCATCATCATCATCGTCATCGTCATCGTCATCGTCATCGTCATCGTCATCGTCGTCATCAATTTATCGTTGTCGTCCATTTTATATGTTGATATTTTAGTATGCCGAAATTATTTAATTAACGTTAAAAAAAGATTTTTAATGTGCAGCAGTAGTGATAGTAGTACGCTTTTAGGCTCTCTGGACGGGTTCGCAACCGCGCTGATTTCCGGGCGGCAGCATTTTTCCATGGCCACCGAGAGTTAACAAGGCCAAGCAACTAACTTCTAGCCCCCTCTGACGTCATTGTGGTTGGTTAACTTAATTTCGCGCCTTTTTAAATGTCATTTCATCATTCACAAAGTTTAAATGGCTACTGCATGTGTTTGGATTTCCAAAAGAGAAAAGATTACGGCAAATATGGATACACGCAAATAAGTTTGAATTTTTTTTTTAATTATATAAAAAATCAAAAGTCTGAATTACTTATTCATTATTTGATAAAAACGTAGTGTATAGCCAATAATTATTGTTTCCATTTTTTTTATTACTTTTTTCGATGTCTTATTAAGTGTAGTATATTTTATCTTTTCTCTGTACTTTTGTAGATTAAATAAATGAAATAACAACGGCATATTTAATCAATATTTTCACACAAAAAAATATTGCTTTATTCAATGATAATATCGTTAATTAACAAAATTAATTTTTCTTCGAGTTATAATGATTTTATTAACAGAGTTATGGGGCATTTTTCGTAATATATACGAAATAGTTAAAAAAATGTTTATTTTAAACATATACAGATCTTTATTTTCATTTTTAAAAATTAATGGATTTTTTTTTATATATATATAAATATACCTTTAGTAATGGTGTGTTTTGTTTAAAAAAAATAATACATTTTCCCTAAGATTTAAAACAAAAATAGTTTCATTTACGGCATTTCGAACAATTTGGAACAATGTTATTTAAATAAATAGTAAATCACATGAAATATATTATGAAATTATTTTTTTTGTGAAAATATTGATTAAACAATGCTTTATTCAATGATAATATCGTTAATTAACAAAATTAATTTTTCTACGAGGTATAATGATTTTATTAACACAAGAGTTTAAGGGCATTTTTCGTAATATATACGAAATAATTTTTATTTTATTTTAAACATATACAGATCTTTATTTTCATTTTAAAAAAATACTAATCTTGTTTTTCATGTTGACTCTTGAAAAAATAGAAAGAATGGTTATCTGGAGTTTCTCCAATTCTATACTGAACAATTTTTATGATATCAAAAATGATCACATCGATAAGAAAAAGCTAAACAGAAAAAGAAAATTAGAAACATTCTACTAAATATTTTCTATAAATTTATATTGAATAAAGATCAGTTTCAGGATAAATCGAATCGTGTTCCTTTCTTTTCTTTTTTTACATGCAATTTTTTAAGTTTTCTAATGCTTTGTTTTAAATATTTACAATATCGTATGGTCAACATGTTTTGATATTTTGAATAACTTTAGTAAAGGTGTGTTTTGTTTACAGGAAATAATACATTTGCACCAAGCTTTCTAATTAAAGTAATGGATTTATTATATTCCGTGATCATTAATTAATAAATACTGAAAATTTTATTAAAATTGGTTGATTTCCTGAATTTTGATGGATTATTTAGTGAATGGAGAAGTCAAAATGCCTTCTTATTATTATTATTACGACGGCCATTGTTTGACACGCAATGCAGTGACGTCATTTTCGAGCCAACAGGCCTGTAGTAACTCTCGGTGGCCATGACTTTACCCGGCCGCCAGCGCCAAATGGCTCAAGTGACTCAATCGCAGTCATTTAAAAATAAAGAATAGTCTTCAATATTAAAGATAAGCATATAATTGTCCCCCCCTCCCTGAATACCTGGAAAAGTGCTACCCCTTTCCGGGTTATCCTGCAGTAAATTTCAAGTACGGATGATCATAAATGATAAAAGAAACTTTCTTATTTTTTAATAGAATTGTATTTGTTATAATTGTGGTAGTAAGACTCTGAACGCTATCTACACGTAGTTCAGCCACGAATGTAAAATGTGCACAGGTTGAACACCCGACGAAAGGAAATCAACCCGTACTCCATAAAATGAATACACATCCTATCACAAATTATAAACATATATAAACAACTAAGACAAAATTAACAGTACATAAGTATTTATTTATTTAAAAGAGGCTGGTTTTGTTATTCTGAGAAAGTCGATCAGAATTAAAAGTTCATTTGGAGCAATTATGAAAATAGGAAAGTTCTTTTTCCTGACACCAAAGTTATAATTGTGTCGAAAACCAAATGTTATAATTGTTAAACTTATTTTCACACGTTTCTGCGCGGGTACGTTGCTCTTTTGTGAAGAGACCGTAACTAGTTCAAATATATCAATTAAAAAGGCTTATAGCCTTTATGAAAATAAAAATAGTAAAGCTTTTTTCTTTTTTTTCTTATGAAACTCGAGGAAAACAAATGAGAAGTCCAAATATAAACCAAATGAAAGTTGATTTAGGACGAATTAATATAGTATTTCTTTTTTTGTTTTTTGTTGTCCTTATGTCGAAACACATACCTTTTTTGTTTTGACGGCGGAGAGAAGGATATTTTATAGAATTTTGGATTCTGTGGTCCGTCTTTAACGAGCTGTTTTGGGGTCCTGAGATATATGCAATCTCGACGTTGGAGAGGCCATTTGATTGACTGGTCGGTCGATATCAATTCTGTTGGACAGTGGGATTTTCCTTAGGTGTCCGTATTAAATGTCACTGCATTTCTTCCGCGTTAGTTTTCAAATTCCTATTTATTTATTTTTGATTTTGTGTGCGGGGGTAAATTTTCTGAATCTGACGACTTGGTCAGCGGTCGATTCTCAGAGGCGTCCGCTCTTAACGTCGGTTCGAGACCTTCTCCATGGTTTTGTGTGCGGGGATAATTTTCTGAATCTGACGCCTGTGTGAGCGGTCGATTCTCAGAGGCGTCCTCTCTTGACGCCGGTCCAGGACGTTCTGCTGTGCGGGGATAAATTTCTGAATCTGACGGCGGTGTGAGCGGTCGATTCTCAAAGGCGTCCTCTCTGGATAACTTGTCTGAATATGACGGCTTGGTGAACGGTCGATTCTCAGAGGCATCCTCTCTGGATAACTTGTCTGAATATGACGGCTTGGTGAGCGGTCGATTCTCAGAGGCGTTCTCTCTAGATAACTTGTCTGAATATGATGGCTTGGTGAGCGGTCGATTCTCAGAGGCATTCTCTCTAGATAACTTGTCTGAATATGACAGCTTGGTGAGCGGTCGATTCTCAGAGGCGTCCTCTCTGGACAACTTGTCTGAATATGACGGCTTGGTGAGCGGTCGATTCTCAGAGGCGTCCTCTCTGGATAAATTGGTTGAAATTTACCGCGGTGTGATCCTTCATCTCTCGACGCTCGTTTTCCAACGCCGGGCAAGGCCTGTCTCTCCAGAGATGTCCTCGAGGCCTGTCCCCTCACAGACGTGTGGTGAACACCACAATTAGGTACTCTCTCCCTTTCTTTCTTTGTTTACTTAAGCCTTCTTTGTCTCCGAAGTAGGGAACCTACGAAGTCACGCAGATTCACGTTTGCCGTAAGATTCCGGCCAACTTGACCAGTTGGGGTCAATAAAAAACACGCGTTCCCTTCCTCATCCTCTTTTTCCCTCAGCGTTCTGGGACGAACGCACACAAAGAACGCTCGTCGACAACCCCCCCCCCCACCGACGTCCTCGGTCGAGAAGGTGGGGGAGGAAGAGAAAGGTAACCCTTTTCAATTCAAGAAATCTATCTTCAATCCCAACGAACTCGTGTTTCTTCAAACACATATTACATTCTACAATCTTTCAATTTGACAAACATTTCTTCGCACATTCGCCATTCACAAATTGCAACACAAAAAGACATTCATCTCGCTCGTATATATATATATAGATATATATATATATATATATATATATATATATATATATATATATATATATATCGCTTATAAAATATAAAATAAATAAATTGTTTTGTTAATATAAATGTTTTCCTTTTTATTAACTTTCATAAAATGACTATATGTTGTTTAGCTTCATCTTTCCTTCGCTTTCGTTTTTAATAAAAATGTTTTCTTCCTTTCTTCTTTGTTTGTCTTAACTGTTTTATTTAATCTACACGTGGTCCGATGGTGGAATCCTAACAGTGAGATTACGTGCCGTTACAAAGGCATCTATCACACTACCTATGGCCGGGAGAGTCATTATCGCAAAACCATTTGTCGGCATCCTTCGCCACTATGGTTAATATCCATAATCCTTTGTTCTTCCTTCGAATCTCCCGCCATCTCCACCGCGGCCATATACGTCCTCTCTCCTCGGCCCCGAAGCTCGACTCCCTGTCTTTCTTCCTCGCTTCGACTTTCTCGCTCTGTATATAACAACAGCATTCCCTCACCTGATTGGTCGAGTCTTCCGCCCACGCCAATGCGTCGCCGTCTGCACCCCCTTTCTGTAATGGTCGGTGAACATGTGCCGACAAATCTCCTGCTCCCTTTTTTATGCCTCATGGGGCAAAATATGTAGATATAACATATTTTTTATTATAATAAAATAAGTTGTTTTTTTTATGAAAATATAACAAATTTTGGCACTTCTGCATTTCAACCACCACTTGGACTTAATAATTGAAGAGTTCCATTCATTCCACCGAGTCAACCGGAAGTCTATTTTCACAAAGAAAAACCAACACAGGCCGTATAAGACGACAACTTTGGGTATTTGGAGAAAAAATAACCAAACATCCCAAAGTTGTAAATTATATATATATAAAAAAAAACAATGTTGACTGTTTGTTGGATTTTCGTTTTAAATTATAAATTTTCGTTTTAAAAGATCACTGTTAACTATTTTGACAAAATTTTAATTCATACAATAAAATAAAAATCACTGACTATTCATTAAAATGATAAATTTTCGTTTTAAAAATTACTGTTGACTATTTTGAGAAAGTCTTAATTCATACAATAAAAAAAACACATTTTTATTATTTTTATAAATTTTTAAATTATTAAATAAAATATTTTTATATTCAATAACGATCAGTTGTTCGCTGTTATTATTTTTTGCTGTTAATATTGTCATTTTGAATAAAAACATCTAATTCGGTTACTTCCGGTTGGTTGTCTGCCCCTGCCTTCAAAAGAAGAACGTAAGTTAAGTCCAAGTGACTGTTGAAATGCAGAAGTGCCAAAATGTTTAATAAATCTTTTTTTATGAATCAAATATGTTGAAATGTCTTCTGTTTGTTTTTTATGAAAATAACACAAATCTTTAAATTTTTTAAATGAAAATATAATAAAATAGCTGAGTATTTTAATAGTAATTTTTAAAGCAAATGTATTTTGTGAAACAGCAACGTAATTTAAAGTATTTAAAAAGAATAATAAAAGCGTATACAATAAAGAATATTGCCGAAATAATTTGAAGTTGTCAGCGCTAATCGCTCGCATGGCTCGGAATTTATTTTTGCAGTGACTCCACGTGTCTTCTTCTAGATTCGGGTTAACTGTAGGATCGTTTGGGTCCACAAAACTGTATTTGTGATTCACAACAAAATGATTCCTTGTTTTAACGGACAATTTAGAATACTTTAAATTTACTGCAGGATAACCCGGAAGTCAGCGCGGTCGCGAACTCTTCTGGAGAACCCACTATTAATATATTAAGAATGTTAATTCTAAATTTAAAAAAAGTAATAATTAAAAAAAAAAGAAAGTGTTTTACATTTGGACCCGCGCTAAAAGTCCCTCGGCATCGGTGCTTTCCGGATGTTTACGTTAAACGCCGGACAGTGCCGAATAAAAAATCTGTTGACTTAAAAAAAAAACACAAACGAGACTGGATTTACAAGCGTGACAAAACAAGCAAAAAATTTCAAAATTATTATTTATTTTTTTAACGAAGTTTCAAATAAGTGTTTAAATTAAAAAGCGGCAGCACTTTTACCCCCAGCCCAGGCCGCCCAACGCCGCCCAGGCCGTCCACCGCCGCCCAGCCCCTGGCGCCAGCATTTTGGCTCACGTGACTCAATCGTAGTCACTTATGAACAGAATAGTCTTCCGTATTAACAATTAGCATGTATCCCACCCCCAATACATTTTTTTTGTTTATTAATTATTTACCATACGAAATAGAATGAAGATTGATGGATTTTTGCCCACCGCCGCCCAGCCCCCGGCGCCAGCATTTTGGCTCACGTAACTCAATCGTAGTCACTTATAAACAGAATATTCTTCGTTATTAACACTTAGCATATATCCCCCCCCCCCCCAATACATTTTTTTTGTTTATTAATTATTTACCTTACGAAATAGAATGAAGATTGATGGATTTTTGGGCGGCGGTGGGCAAAAAATCCATCAATCTTCATTCTATTTCGTAAGGTAAATAATTAATATACAAAAAAAATGTATTGGGGGTAGGATACATGTTAATTGTTAATACGGAAGACTATTCTGTTCATAAGTGACTACGATTGAGTCACGTGAGCCAAAATGCTAATTGTTAATACGGAAGACTATTCTGTTCATAAGTGACTACGATTGAGTCACGTGGGCCAAAATGCAGTTGTTTCGGTGTTTATGTTAACAAGAAAAAAATTGACAAAAAAATGTAAAATAAAACATTGAAAAAATTTTTTTTAAAAAACAATAACATTTGTTTAACAAATCAAACAAAAGCATCTTTTGAAACTTTCTAGTGCAAAAACAAAAAAATATTTTGTTTAAAAACATTTGGTTAACAATGGTTCTTTTGACAAAAAAAAATCTAATTAATAACAGTCGTTTAGCTATGGTTAGTTCGTTACGTATTTTTATATATTTGTATTTTAGTTTGATTTCCTTTGTCGTAATTTATCGGCTGCCAGTCTTCAATTTAGCGTTTTGCAGTTTTCATCTCGTCAACTCTCGGGCGCTTCCGTAACCTGCCCGAACGTTGACGACGCAAAGTCACGTCATCTATAAGAGTCCCAAGTTTTATTTATCGCAAGAAATTCAACCCATAAGATTTTCCTTCTCCCAAGTTAATCAGTTTTTCTTTCTTGTAAGGCATTCACAGCAAGCACTCGTCATACTACCACAACGGAAAAAGATTTTCCTTTCTAACTGTGCATAAACTTTTTTAACAATACATCCACTTTTTTATCTATCAATAAATGATTGAGAAGTAAAACAGATGAAATACAACGTTTATAACATGAATCGCAGAAAGTTTAAACATACAACATTGTTATTATCGTTAAACGTTTTCTCCGCTAGCCGCAGAATACGTTCTACCATCTTGGGCCAAACATGGTTTGATGTCACAAAACGATACATGATCCTCTATCCCTCTCCAACTCATTACTATTGGATTGGCGAAAAGTTCGTTCGTTTTTTTAATGTCATCTTTCCGTCCTACTAAAGATCGTTTTATATTCCTATTCTTCAAATCCTGCATTTGGTGTAGCGAGTATGTTGACGTCAGTGTGTAATACGCCTCCGAGCAGAGGTGTTAAATTTTTGCTTGTATTTCAGGCTTTGAAATGGAAGATCAAGCAGAGCACTACTGACATCTGATGCATTTTTACTACAGAAAAGGAAAAAAAAGCTGCAGAAACTTGCATAAAAATATGCCATGTGTATGAGGAGAATGCTTTTACAGAATGGGTGTGCTAGAAATGGTTTGCTCAATTCCGAAAAGAAACATTTTCAGTGAGAGATGCTCCTCACTCTGGCCGGCCAAAGATGATCGACAGTGACCAAGTAAAAGCCGCAGTTGAACAAGATTGCCGTTTGACAACCAGACAAATCACAGACATTCTAAAGATTTTCAAATCGAGCATAGAAAATGAATTGCATTAACATCTACTTTAAAAAAACTAACAAACTTTTTGGCCAACCCAATATATCCATTAAGGTATGTATTAAGGATATATTTTTTATGGAAATCGCTCTAGACAAGGCATGAAGCCACTTGATGTAAAAAACCTACTTCATGGTTAAAAACTAGCCAACGATAAGTGTTATCTGGATAGATTCTGACCTAGAAAACAGCAATTCTTCCCCCTTTGTCAGAAACATCATTCATGGAATGCGAGCACTAAAGGACAAAAGAGTTACGAGGCTCCCAAAAGTAAATCCAAAGTCCACTTTCTACTCTCCTTACTAGGGATAGATATGGGAATCAACAAAATGTTTTAAACACAGTTTAAACAATCCTGGACAGAAATGAACAATAAACGTTAGGGTTAGGTTAAACGTTGATAAAAACGATAATACAAAATAACCCTAACTCTAACCCCAACCCCAATCACATGCACCTAATCACTAATCACTTTTTGACCTGGGAGGAATATCTTAGTGTGGGCACGTGTATGTTGGTAGGAGATAGTGTTAGACTAGTTGTAGAAGTGTGTGGTATGTTATTTGTTTGACAGTTTGTTAGGTGCAAATTTGGTGGCTGAATAACAGAGTGTGGTGGCGACATTCATTTGATTTGATTGTTTGGTTTAACGGCATGTCAACCCTTGTTAGGTCATTTTATGCCAATAAGATTCGATTGAACAGTTAGAGATTTTATTCAAATTTTTTTTTTTTCAACCTATATCTTGGAATATATCTTAATTTCCTTAAGAAATTTAATTATTTTATTTGAGTCAATCTTGATAAATAATTTGTTTACATTGTCTATTTGGTGATATTTATTTACGGATTACATCAAAATCCATACATTTCACAAGTATATGTTCTACTGTATGTCTTGTATCACATGTGCAGCACATAGGTGGGTCTTCCCGCTTGAATATGCGACATTGAAGGTGGTTGTATGTCAGTCATAATCAGGTTAGGCAATGTTCCCATTCAAAGGTCCGTGGAGGTTTGATCAGTTCATTCTGTCACTCATGGGTTAGGGTTAAGGTCAGGGTCATGTCACTCGTGGGTAAAGGTTCCAAGATGGATGGTTGTCTTTCTGAATGAATTTTCTATTCCAAAGAGTCTGACCGATCCACACGTACAACATACTGATCAAATTGACGAACCTCAATGATGCAACCTGTTTTGTCCCACCTTAATGGTTGTGGGTCTGTTTGATTTTGTATTCAAACAAGATCTCCAACGACGAAGGGCAGAAATCGCTTAGTATGTTCAGAAAGGCGTTCTGCAGTTTTCATGTGCTAGTTTCTAAGCGCTTCTTTCTCTCAAGTCCAATGTTTCACGCCAAATGTTATGGGGTTTGTAGCAACCAGGAAAAATTAGAATGAAATCCCTAATGGTCCGGTCCAAAACACTCATTGGGGGATTTTTTGTACTGTTGTATGGCACATTTTAAGGAGTCCATGTTCAATTCACCATTAGGGCCTATGTTGTCTGTGATAAGGCGTTTCACGTTTTTGATGCAGACTTCTGCCCGACAATTGCTGTGGGGGAAGAAGACTGAGGAGAGTCGATGGTGAACGCCCCAGTTCTTGAAGAAGTCTCCAGATGCTGAGGCTGTAAACTCGGGGCCACCATCTGAAAACAGCTCGTGCAGAACAGCAAAAGTGAAAAATGGGCTAGGAAGACAGAAATCTTTCTATAATCAGACAGTCGACCATGACGACTTTTACACTTTTATAATTGAAGTAATCAACACAAATATATTCAAAGGGATAAAGAAAATGTATTGGTGGGATAGATGGTGCACATGGTTGAGACGGTGCCATCCGATTGCAGTGGGGACATGTATTTCTAAGCTCTGTAATTGCTGTTGTTATTCCAGACAGATGAATCGCCTCTTGACATTATAGAAGATACACCCTGGTGAGTAGAGTGGAATGCTGTTAGAACGTTGTGTCAAAAAAAATGGTGGAATGATAATGCAGTCTTTTTAGAGATGCACACCATCCACTGAGTGTAAGAATCGCTGATATTCCCGAATGGCAAGTGTCAGTTCAACGTGATCCGCTAGCATCCCTGCTTCTATCTTCTTCTTCTTCTTATGCGTTAATCTCGAGCTACAACATGGTCCGCAATGATGGATTATTGTCTCCACTTGACACAATCACAGGCTTGGTTCGGGTGAAGACCGGTTTTACAAGGATCTTTGTGAAGGGTGTCTGTCCGGTCTCATCATCGGCTTTCCTCTCAATCGCTTTCCAGCGACTTCTAATGCAAAGGGAAGTTCCTCAACGGTGTTATTGTTGATCCTCAACACATGTCCAAACCATCTGAGCAGCCATTCTCTTATCTTGCCCTAAATCGGTGCAATGCTGTAGCACCTTCAGATATCGGCATTGCAGACGTGGTACAGGCAGTGTAATTCCAGACATCTAGCAGAGCATTTTGGTTTCCATAATGGCAAATCTTTGCTCTGCCTTCCTCGATGTCGGTAAACACTCTGAGCTGTACAAAGCGACGGGTCGCAAAACAGTCTGGTAGATCTTCGACTTTATACGATTGCTGATCTTGTGGTTACAGAAGATGCTGGTGGTGGTGCGCCACTTGAGCCACGTTACGTTGATGCATGCAGCAACTTTGCTGAGGATGTTGCCGTCATCGCTGAGTGTCACACCAAGTTATCTGAAGGTGTGCGTTTGTCGAAAATTATGTTTGTCAACTTGGTTGATGCCATGTTCGTTTTTATCGATGCTTAACTATTCTGTCTTTCTGATGTTCATCCGCAGACAGAACTGCACCAGCCGATGCTTCCAGGACTTGACTTGTTGTTTCAGATCGGATTTACTCTTTGAGGCAGCAGAACATTATTTGAATACAAGAGTGTCCAGGGCATGGGCCAATGCAGGTCCTTTGTGATGGCATCCATGAAAAGAATGAAGAGAATTCAGGAAGAGGCCGAGCCTAGGTGTACTCCAACTGTGATGGGGAAGCCCTTAGACATACCAGCAGCGATTCGCATCAGACTTTTCGATGACTCAGCTAACCAGCTGCTTGGGGATGCATATGCATCAATCATTTCCACCAATTTGATCATATCTCCATCACTGTTAGTAGCTTCTCAAACAAGTGACGGACTGCAGTAAGTTGGTGGACGAGACAGCTGAGAGAAGGGCAGATTCTTCAATTGCATTATTTAATTGGTCATCATATCTTATCGAAGCGAATGAAAGTCTCTGTAACTAGGTGCCTAAAGGTGTGATGGTTGCTAAATCTTCTGGAATCATATTGTCTCCAGATTTACATGGGTGTTGATCAGCAACTCAGTGTCTTGCCACCAGGAACATGCACCATCTTTAAGCTGTAGTGTAGAGTCTTTTCCTTCAAGTTGCGAAGACATGTATTGGGAATCTTTTCCAGAGACTGATCACCAAATGTCTTTGATAATAGTTTATGGTCTACTGATATAATAAGATTCTCACAGAACGAAATACCTTGCCATGTTAATTTGTGTGTAGTATGACTCTGCTGATCGAGTCCGGTCAATGTAATTTTCCAATATTCACAACAGCAGTTTTTAAACATGTGCAGTGTTTTTTGGAACAACCAGAATCCAATACTGTCTTTTGACGAGCCAGTCGCGAGACACGTAGGTTTTCTAGTGTCAAATATATGTACACCCTCTTCTATATCGTTGATAATGACACTCTTGGATTCTTCGAAGAGTTTGTTCAACTTGCCATTCCATTGGCAAAACTTTTCCTCGCTTCAGTAGCTTGTGGAATGGTTGCATCCTGTTGGCCATGTAACTCTGGAGACAATATGCATAGTCTAAACATGTCACAAAACGATATATGATCTTCTTGTGCCTAGCATCAGGTGGAATTTCCATGAACAGAGTTTATGACCAAGGGCTTCCCGTCTGTAGAACAAATCATCACGGGAGTGCTTCCCTGCAGACTACAACATGGTCGTCTTGAAATCCAATGTCAACAAATACTTGTCAGATACCGTTCCATAAGTAATCAAACTTAGTTCATTCCATCGATCAATTTCAGTACTCCCATAGTGTTCTTCATCTTTCGACCGACAATCATTCCATCTCATTAACCCTTATCCTCGAGTGGATTTTGGCCTTGATAACTGGTGACCCAATTGTAAAAAAAAGCGTTCTTTTTTTTACAATTGTTTTTTTTTTAGAACAAAAAAGAAAGACACTTTTAGGTTTCGCTTTCTTTCCTTTGTGTCCACGTCGCTTCATCAATAATCATTATTTTTACTTGGCGACAATCATCGATTTTTGGTGGACGTGATTTACTGCGAATGTTTATCGCTTCAGTTTCGTTTGTTTCCTTATTTTAGATAAAAGGAGTCACAAGGGAAATGACTTCTCTCGGAATAACAAAGTATTCAAGGGAGATCACTTTCTCGCCTACACAATGGCGACTCGATTCCCATTAGTCCATTATGTACTCAGTTATTGAGGGGTTTTCCTACCCTCGCTACTATGACGACGACGTTTCACACTATAGATAGTGCTATCTATATATATATACATAATGTAAAATATGAGACTAAAAGTATACTTTTTAAGAATTGAACCTATAGTGAAATGGTTTAAGCTCAATATACGAGATAGAGCAATTATAAAGATAACTGAAGGAAGAGACATAAAGATGTGCGAATGACAAATCTTTTTCATTTTCGATTGTTCAATGCAAGGTGTACTCGATAAAAACATGTTTATTTTTTCTTTCCATAAGCCAGGCTTTTCAAAGATTAAAATCTTATCATCAGGGGAATTACATAGATAAATAAGTTGGCAGGGGAATAGCCAAAAATTCAAAATTTGAACAAATTTAAAGAAACAATATAAAGTAATGGAAAGTAAGAGTGTGTGTGTAAAAAGGTTATCAAAATAGAGTCTGTCCAGTTGGGAAAATGTCCATGGACAAAATGTCCGGTGACGAAAGATTTAAAGATGGAAAGAGTTCATTGTAGAGATTTCGTGGAGACTGCATCAGAAATGGTCAAAACGTTATAAATCAAACAGAATAATGTTCAGTTCAACCGTAGATAAAAAGAACTTATTAGGATGTAAGTTGGAAAATTAGGGCCATATATATATATATATATATATATATATAAGGTGAGTCAATGAAAAATAGTTAGATCTGTAAATGGAAACAGATCAATATCTTCAGTTGTTCAGAACAAGGAGAATTTAGTAAATAAAAATATTTATTCTTCTTCTCTTTCAATTGCATTCCTTAAGCACGGCTTTTCAAAGATTAAAATCAGAGGAAGTAGAGATTGATAAGTTGGCAGATAAGAACAGTCAATTTTCAAAATTTGGAAAAAGGTTTTTTTAAAAAAGTATATTGAGCTTTCCTCATCTCACAATAGGTCTAATTCTCTAAAAGTTATCTTTTAGTTATAAACCTTCATATATATATATATATATATATATATATATATATATATATATATATATATATATATATATATATATTAATATTTATAAATAAATATTAATTATTTTAATACCTACAGACATCGATGTTTCATGCTAACACAATCTTCAGTGCAGGAAGCTAATTCTCAACGGTCGGCAGGCGCGAACCCTGATCACAAATCGCCACTGATTCGTAGTCAAGAGTCTTAACCCCTCGGCCATAGACAATTATATATATATATATATATATATATATATATATATATATATATATATATATATATATATATATATATATATATATATATATATATATATATATATATATTTATACAAATGTTTGGAGGTATGAAATTTATAAATGCTTTTGAAAATGATTTGCGGAAAACTCTCTACAGTTCTAGAGAGTTTTCCGCAAATCATTTTTGAAAGCATATATATATATATATTTATGAAGAAAATAACTACTTACTTGTACTTGTGTGTTATTTTCTTCAGACAATCATCCTGAGGAAGTCTTGAAATAAAGACGAAACGTTGATGAATACATAAATAATTTTGGTTTTTCCTTTTTCATCTCTCTCTCTCTCTCTCTCTATTATATATATATATATATATATATATATATATATATATATATATATATATATTAACTTAGTTTACCCCAAACAAGGCAAGTTGCCACTGTAGACATAAGGGGCTACTAAGAATTAGGGTGAAAGTTTAGAGGTTCATCCTAAATTGGGAACTGTGCAGCGAGATGCTGGTTCACATTAGTTTTAAATTTCTGCATGTCGCTACAGTCGGGGAAATAGGGAACAGGGAGGGAGTTCTAAAGACCGGCGGATCAAGGAAAGAAGCTATTGGAGTAGAAGGCTCTCCGGCATCTGGGGACCTCCATAGTGAATGGATGGGATTTAGTTGATTGTCGAGTTGGTCGAGTGTATTTATGTCGAGGGGGCACTAGAGCAGCAAGTTCATCGGAGTACATTCCATTGAAGTACTTGTAAAACAAGCACAAGGATGCAACATTGCGGCGATGGTACAAGCGCTGGAGCTTGGTAGATAGTGAGTGACCTATTATACTATCTGATATAGTTATGGTATTATTAGTTATGAAAAATGTGACTGCATTCACAAATATTTATCATCTTCAGTTGATCTTTGGCAACACCAAAGTTCCCATTCACTATTTGTGACAATTACTTCGCTCTGTTTAGGTTCTCCAGTAGAATCAGTGTCGCTTGATGGACACTAGTCAAACACACAGGTTCCAGGCTAAATTTCCAAACAGTTCATTATTAAAGACAAACACAGTTTCAGTCTCAATTTGCAATATTACAATTTCTGCAGGAATGTACCAAAAATACTGAATCTCTCTAATCAAATCCAAAAAAATTCTTTGAATTCATATGGCTACCTAAAATATGTAACCACTCTTCAGTTCTGTTTGTGATTAAAAAAGACATTGATCTTATCCTCACAAGCCCTGGAATAGAAAAGATGCTTAAACGAAAGATGGAGCCTAGTAAACCTAGTCTCTTCAGTTATCTCCCTTTACATGAAGTTTCTTATAAAAATAAATGCAAAACTATGGATTAACTTGACAAAAACGAAATACAAAGTATGTAAAAATATGTAAAAAAAATGTGCAAAAATATAAACAAAAATGTGTCAAAATATGTACAAAAAAATGTGTTAAAATATGTAAAAAAGATGTGTAAAAATATGTACAAAAATTTGTAAGAATATGTACAAAGAAATGTGTAAAATATGTACAAAAAATGTGTCAAAATATGTACAAACATGTATAGATATATATACAAAAATGTGTCAAAATATGTACAAAAATATGTACAAAAAATATGTACAAAATAGGAAGTTACATATTTGTATGAAATAAAGTTCTAAAAATTGTTTTGTTCGATCTCAGGAGGCCATCTTTCCAGGTTTTACCCCATCTTTTGGGAGGGGGTGTTTGTTTATGACCATTCATGGCTTTTTTGTCCCCGGGGAGCTGGATTCCAACTATAAACTAACCTTGTGTCTAACTTTGCTGCTGTGGAAAGCAGATAAACAAATTAACTGTGAATGACAGGTGATGTTCACTAGATTTTAAGTGACAGTATTAAATACCCTCGTCCAAAATAAAAGTATTTCTTTATTTGTTGTATTTGTACCCATGAAAGTAAAGAGTCAATGTTACCAAGACCAAAGTGATGATCAGTGGTTGTAGCGTTGGAAAGTTCCCAGATAGAGGAAAGTTCCAAAGCTCAGTTTGTGGAAAAGGAGTTGGGGGCAATTCAATCATTTGTGGTATTTGTAAGAATTGGGTACACAAAAAGTGCAGTTGAATTGCAGGTAAGTTGAGAGATGACAACCAGTTTGTGTGAAACTAACTGTAGGGCAATGGAGACGGATGAGAACTCAGATGTAGAGAAAGTACATTTGGATGGCGAAGATAGTGAGGCTGTTCAGAAGTTACTTTGGTTATACCAAAACTTGATGTCCTAATAAAGGCAAACCGTCTTCGTTGGTTCGGCCATGTTGAGAAAAGCAAGGAGTATATCAGCACATGCAGACCTTAGGCTGGACAGCAAAAAGAAAGCTGGGTGTCCTAGGAAGACATGGAAAGAAACCATCAGGCAAGACCGTAAACAGTGGCAATCCCTACAATCGTGAGCAGTGGAGACTTAGCATAAGGACAGACAGAGAACGTCAAACCTCTTGTCAAAAGGAATATAGACGATAAACCTGGATAGTGAGTGAGTGTGAGTGAGTGTGAGCGTTATAACATTGGAGCATTGCAAGAGTTAGGAGTGGATGGAGTAAGTTCAGCCAACCTCTGCCATTATAACCTTCAGCCAAGAGAAGAGTCTCTACCAGGCATGTGTATACAGTGTGATGATGTATGGAAATGAAACCTGGCTAGTTGAGGGTTGAGGACATACGTTGCATGGAGAGAAATGATATGAGAATGATACGATGGATATGTAATGTGAGACAGGTTTAGGTGTGATTACTTCAGGGAAAATTAAATCTGGACAGTATAGGGTGATATGTGCAGAACAGGAGACTTCGTTGGTATGGTCACATTAGAAAAATGGATGATGGTTCTTGTGTTAGTAGATGTAGAGAAGTTGAGGCAGCAGGGTTAGTTGACAGGGGAAGACCAAGGAAAACATGGGAGGAAGTAATAAGGATAGATTTGAGAGAAAGAGGGATAAATAAAGACCTGGTCAGAGATAAGTTAGTTTGGAAGTCAACTTCTAAAAGCCATCCAACACATGTGAGCATGTAAAACGGATGTTAAACCGAATATGATTATGATCACATTAAGGACAGGTAAATAGGGTGAGGTTAGTTAATATCACATTCTCGTGTAGTGCTCTTACACTTATATTCTGGACATTTTGACCTACAATCTCTTCAATGGTCATTATGGTATACCTCAGGACCTATTATTCACTCCTTCACCAGAAAGAGGTCTACGCGGACACCACAAGAAACTATTGCACTACCGATTTCGATTGAACCGGAAGAGGGACGTTTTCTCAATCAGGATCCATGGACCTTTGAATAGACTTTCAAGAGAGGTAATAAATGCGCCAACAACGCAGCAATTGAATGTGAATTTGGACAAGTGCTAGGCTACTGTATCCTCTTCTGTGTAAATTTCTACCACCCTTTCCCTACATGGCAACTGAAGTATGCTTGTTTTATTTTTTGCCAAATTAATTGAATTGGATTGTGTTTTTTGCATGTTTTTGTTCCTTCTTTTATGGGCAGTGCACACCCATGTCTCGTATGATCCTAGATGCTTTCTCCTGATGTGTTACTCATCCTAGAATCTGTTGTTTATTCTGCAACTCAGGAAGGTCAATTTGTTTACATCCTCTAAAACCTTCAACATTTGATCTTTTACACGAGTTGCAAACGTTGCATTCATAATAAGCTGAAATCTTTTAATAATGATTGATTATAAAACAAGTCATCAGACAAATCAAATATTTCTTCATTTATTTTCTTTGAATCTAAACTTTTTCGTTTGCCCCACAAGACACTACTTAGTAAAGAAAACAAAAAAATAATAAGTGTCTTAACAATAGCACTAAACTCGACATACTAGACGCCACCTCTGACAGAAGAACTTGGTGGAATTCTCAGTGTCAACTTCACATGGCACCCGAAAAGTTTTTGTTTCATACAAATTGTATCAACGTTCCATATATAAACTGATTGATTGTTACGTTACAACTATGTTGACACTTTTTCTTTTCATACTTTGTTTGAGCCTGGCAACTGACTCAAACCAAAACACTATTCAACAATTTGCAACCTGATCAAAGAACATAATGTGAAGTGGAAGAATGTGAACTGTGTGGAATTGTCAACTAGACGCCAACATGAATCATGGATGAGAAACTGATCCATGATGCCTTAAGTTTTACACTATTAGCCTTTGGGCTTTAAAAGTAGCTGTATTTTATATATATATATATATATATAGATTTAGATTTTTCACTTATAAAATAGATCATTCAGTGAAGACCGGGGTTTTCCAATAAAAAACAAGCTCGATGATACTCGATTACAGAGTACAGAGCATTTATATGTGATTTTATGAAGGCTTACCAAAGCATTCCTTTCAAGACACCAATGATCACCATTAAAGATATTTTTTCTTACAAATACTATTTATTCAAATTAAATGTTTTTTCCTACACGTGTTTCACTACCAAGCAGTTACTTGCTTGGCAGATCATCAGGGAAATTAAATGTCTGGAATACTGGTTTCAACTGCCGACAAAACACAATGTGGCGTTGTAATAGTTGAGGTCACTTAAGAAAAGAAGAGGAAAAAAATAAAAATAAAAATAAAAGTCAAACTTAAAAAGCAAGGAAGAACAACGGTAAGAAAAGAAAGTCCTAGAAAAGTCTTAGAAAAGTAGCTTGTGCATTATTTCTTCCACCAAGCCAACAAGCAAGTAGTCGGTCCCAAATACATTCAATAAAACCACAAAACCGGAACAATGTGCGATAATACACTTTCACGTTAGCTGAATAAATCCCCCCCCCACACAATAAAACAAAAGAACTAAATCATTCAAGATACCGCTCACAAGTTACCATTCCAATCCAATGATAGTATGGGAATTCTAAATCCAACTTCTCACAAAGAAAAGTCAACACAAATGTTCGTCCGAGTTCAAAGAGTCTTATTTCAATTGTTGATTTATTACCCTTCGAAATAAACACACGACGAGTTGAATGTCAATCCCGCAGAAAACTCCCTTCCATCAAGAAAAAATCTTAATATAGAAACTATTTATTCAAAATACTGTTTCTAAAAATATTTATTATTAAACCTATTCCCTATAGAAATTAATCATCTAGTGTCTGGGACGTCATTTTACATTTTGTGAAAATATCCTTCATTTAATTAACTGCCGAATTGTTATCGTTTTGTTGTTTAACGAAGCGAAAAAAGCCTATCCCGCAGAATTTGTTTTTAAAAAAATTATTCATATATCAAAAATAAACTGTTATTATAAAAAGGCCTTCTACAAAAATCTAGTTATTATTTTAAATCATTTAAAATATTTCCTTAACGGCTGTGTCTGTTTGTAACTCTCTGTGGAGAATATTATTCTATATTCCATAAATAAATGTTACAACGGAATATCGTTATCAGAAATCTATTTTCTATTTTGAAAAAAACAAACTTTTTTTTTTTTTTTTTTAATGGACCGGTTTATTTTTTTGTCAACTTTACGGGAAAATATCACTCTTACTCATTAAATGACAGGAGACTTTATTATTACTAATTTAAAATCCCGTACAAAATATTTTTTTTATAAAATTCAATTGTTTCTATTTTTAGAAATTAAGTCCGTGTCGGCATGCATGTTTTTAAAATTATTTTTTCCTTAATTACTTTTCCCCATTCCTGCCACCAAATTGTTTTATTTATTTTAATCTAATTAAAAACTAATTTAATTTAACCTAATTTAATTAAATAGTGATAGCATCCAGGTTGCTATTTCTTATTTTTCACTTAAAATTACTTGAAATCCCCAATGCATTTCGTATAATATATCTATTTCTGAGAATAAATTGTGATTTATTATTTATTATTCCACTATCTTTTTATATGTAACACAATTTCCCCCCTCTATTCCGCTGAATAAGTATTTACTATAGTTGACTATCACTGGGCCTTATTCCGATAGAATATTCCTACCTTATCACCCCCAACCTAAGTCTCGAGTATCCGCTAATAATTGAATTAAGACATATCTTAGCATAAGTACGTGTTACTAATTCTCATCCTCCCTATTATACACTAATTATTGCCCCAGATTGCCTCAGGAAGTGTCCATCTTGCCTATCTCTGCTGTAAGTTTATACTTCCCCCAATTCCCCTCCTATCCAGGTTTTAGGCTTGATAACAGGTAACGGTTTCTATGCAGACAGCATTGTAGTATTTCCTGCCTAGCGTTCAGTAAATTATCTCTAGATGTCATGATGTGGTACGACTCCAATGCACATAGGTTGCATCTCTTCTTTTTGTTCGGTTTATATTTGTTAGCCCTCCCCAAAATTGACCATTTCAGTTCGAAAGGGTCTTGCCTAGCAATGAGGTTTCTCACAAAACGGCCAACAGAAGTGTTAGGCCTATCTATGTCTTCCCTTTGGCCTCCCCTGAAGGAACTCATGTGGTTTCTGAATCTATCTTTGAACTCACCCCCTGTTGAACCGATATATGATTTCCTACTACTCTCTGTTATCACATCGCATTTGTAGACAATGCTTGAAACTCTACAGTTCCCCCCCAGTGGACAGATGTTAGAAGCTCTGCAGTTACAGTTGTGTGCTGGGCCGTTGCTGGATGTTCTACTACTATGGTTATTTATAATGGAGGTTCTCACTGAACTGGTGTTACTGGGATCAACACCAGAAGAGAACATGGCTTCCCTTGTTTTAGTTATCTTAGAATTATTATATCCTATGATGGATGTGGCTATATTTCTACAGGTTGAATAAGAGAGTTTTACAGTATTTTTGTTAATGATTCCCCCCAATCTGCTATCCCTTGGAAAGTTTTTTTCCACTATGCTATAAAAAATCTTTGGGATATTAGTCTTAATATGCTGGCTATAGGGGGGGTTGAACCATGTAGTGGTCCTTCTCCTATTTTTCTTCCTACCTTCCCCCCCGGTTTGGGTAGCATGTGAGTTCAATTCGTTACTTCCAACTTCACGAATATTATCATCAACCGGTTCCCACCCTACCTGGTTTACATTACCGTGGGATACACTAGGTCTCCTATATCTAGCCTTGCCCATTGCCCTATTATATGAAACCATTGATCGAGAGGCAATCGGTCTCCCGTTTAGTCCACCATTCCCAACCGAAGGAGGCACAAGGTAATTAATTTTTTCCTTGTATCCTGATATATATATATATATATATATATATATATATATATATATATATATATATACTAGAAGAATACCCGTCCCAGGACGGGTAAAATTAATTCCCCGAAACAGAACAGTTTTGCACCACTTTTATGTCACCTTACAAAGATAAAAATCAAGATATAATAATACTAAACGTTATGTCTAGAATCCTTATTCTAATTTTGATCAAAATCCATTACATGATTTTGATTCTAGAAAACCTCTAAGGGGTCTAAAAAATAAATTGAAATTCAAAGAATCTTTCTTAATTGGTGTCTAATTACTATAGATCAAATTTAAATCTGTCTAATTACTATAGATCAAATTCAATACAGATCTGATATATTTGAATTTGCAAATAGGAGGTTGTACTCATATTATGCCCCTAAAACTCTTTTAAATACCCCCAAAGAAAGTTAAATTAAGGAAATATTTATTAATTGATGTCGAATACCTATTGTTAAAAATCTCACATAAATAGGAGGTACCTGAATTTTCACGAAAAGCTTCCATTCCGTTTTTACCCCTTTGCATAAAACTAAAACAAAATATAACCCCTACGATGCAAATTCACTAGACCAACCGACAATCTGCCAAATACCATCCATTCACTGTGGAGGTCCCCATATGCCGAAGAGCTTTCTACTCCAAAAGCTTCTTTCCTCGTGCTGCTGGACTCTGGAACTCCCTCTCTGCTCCCTGTTTTCCTGACGGTACTGACATGCAGAAATTTAAAACTAATGTAAACAGACATCTTGCTGCACAGCTCCCAATTTAGATTGACCCCACCCCTAAAAAAAAACAACAAAAAAACTCTCACCCTTTTTCTCAGTAGCCCCTTACGTCTACAGTGGCAGTCTGCCTTGTTTGGGGTGAACAATGTTAAAAAAAACAAAAACAAAAACATTACGACCCTTTACGCCTAGCAGCTGTTCTCCAAAATTCATAATGATCGGTTAATTAGTTTAAGAGTGAACCCTGTACATACAAATATATAAACATATACACATACCCAACTTTATATAGAGATTAGTGTATCTGTGACAAATATTTGACGTGGTGTACTTCTATCAATGGGAAAATGGTTTCTTCTTTGCTGAATAAAACCAAATGACTGAAATACATGGGAACTCTCGCTTTCTTTATTTTGTCCTTTATTACTCACATGAGCGATGTTTCTGACAACGGGGGAAGAATTGCTGTTTTCTAGGTCAGAATCTATCCATCTAACACTTATCGTTGGCTAGCTTTTGACCTTGGAGTAGTATTTTTTGTAGCTGCTTACATCAAGTGGCTTCATGTCTTGTCTGGAGCGATTTTCATCAAAAGAAAAAAGAAACTTGACAAAGAAATAGTTTGCTTAAACAAATGCTAAATTTTATCACATTCTCAGGAACTCAACAAATTTAGAATTAAATCAGTAAACATGAAAGATAAATCAAACATTTCAGAACAAACTTACCTTTCAATGACATCTATCCATGAATCATTAGCACACACACACACACACACACACACACACATATATATATATATATATATATATATATATATATATATATAAGGATGAAAAGGAATTAGAAAAGCAAAAGTCAAATCTTTTTTCAATTCAGTTGCTCATAGCAAGGTATATTCCGCAAAAGGCAATTTATTCAAGTTAAATTTTTCCTTAAGCCAGGCTTTTTAAAGATCAAAATCTTATCATCAGAGGAAATCGCTGGGATAGATAAGTTGGCAAAGGCCAAGATTTAAAATTTGAAAAAGTAAAATAAAGATTGTAGGGAAAAAACACATGGCAAAACTCTGCCCGAATGCAAGCAAATGTCCGATTACAAAAAAGTCCGGTGTCAAAAAGTCCAGCGGAGAAAGTGAAATGTAGATAGGTAGGTCGTTAAAAGGCACGAGAAGTGACAAAAGAGGATTCAGAGTTAAATTCCAAAAACCACATTGAGATATTACTTGCATTCAATCAGTGTCGTATGATAGCGCAGAGGTAGGATCATCGACCATCAGCTCGACGGTTGAGTTTCAATCCTGGCTTGAGGCACTAACTGGTCTAGCCGCACTGATGAGCTGTGATACAGCAAAATAGTCTGTATGTGGATGACTATATATATATATATATATATACACACACTATTTATTTATTTAAAATCTATATGTTACATATTCCAGAGACGTACCATGGTTTCATTGACATGGATAGAACTTTACTGTGTAGAAAAAGCCCTTATAATCCATCAATAGGCAACCTCACGAAATGAAGAAAATTGTTGATTTTCATTGTTCGTACTGTCTTCATATTGTGAGTCGCCGAGGATTTT
>OY744530.1:8964990-8967490 GCA_963556195.1 Sepiola atlantica
ATGAAAGATGAACTGCAGGAAATCGAAGAAGGAACCGAAACAGAAATCAACAAAGAAACGATTAAGAAAACCCTAAAAAAAATGGCAAACTGGAGAGCACCAGGCCACGATGGAATACATGCATACTGGTTTAAAAAATTCACGACCCTGCATGAAAGAATAGCGCAGAAACTGAACGGATGTATCCGCAAAACAGACGTACCAGAATGGATGACGGAAGGAAGAACAACACTAATACAAAAAGACCCCAAAAAGGGAACGACCCCCAGCAACTACAGACCGATAACATGTCTACCAATAATGTGGAAAATTCTCACAGCACAACTGAGAGAACAAATCTACCAATCTCTGGGCAATCGTGGACTGCTCCCCGAGGAACAAAAAGGATGCCGGAAAAGACAAAGAGGGGCACATGATCTACTATACATTGATCAAAAGACCCTGAAGGAGGTGAAGAGCAGACAAAAGAACATAACCATGGCATGGATTGACTACAAGAAAGCCTACGACAGAATCCCCCAAACATGGATAATTGAATGCTTAAAGATATACAAGATACCAGACAGGATTATTAATCTCATCCAGAAAGCGATGGAAACATGGAGACTAAAACTGACAGCCGGAGGACAATACCTGTCTGAGATAAAAATACAGAGAGGCATTTTTCAAGGAGACTCTCTATCACCACTACTGTTTATAATAGCCATGATGCCACTCAACTACATACTCAGAAAGTGTGATGCCGGATACAGGTTTACGGATACAGAACAAAGAATAAACCACCTGATGTACATGGATGACCTTAAACTGTTTGCAAAAAACAAAAAAGAACTGGAAAAGCTGATAAACACAACCAGGATATTCAGCCAGGATATCCAAATGGAGTTGGAATAGAAAAATGTGCACTGCTAGAGATCAAAAAAGGAAAACTGGAGACGACAGAAGGTATAGAACTCCCCAACCAAGAGGAGATGAGGGCGCTAGGAGAACAAGACAGCTACAAATACCTGGGAGTTCTGGAAGCAGACACAATCAAATATACAGAAATGAAAGAGAAGATCGGAAAAGAATATCTACGAAGAACAAGGAAACTCTTAGAAACTAAACTATATAGCAGAAACCTAGTAAAAGGGATAAACACATGGGCTGTATCACTAATAAGATACTCTGGACCATTCATAGGCTGGACCAAAGAAGAACTCAGGCACCTTGACCAAAGAACTAGAAAACTAATGACTATGCACAATGCATTGCACCCAAAAGACGACACGGACAGACTCTACGTGAAAAGAAATGAAGGAGGTAGAGGACTGGTAAGTATAGAAGACTGTGTGGAAGACACCAAAAAAGAGCTGGAGAAATATGTAACCCAGAACACGGAAAGACTGATCACCACAGCAAGAGACACCAGCCCAACAAACAACCCCGGAAGTACTGAACCCAGAAACAAAAAGACAAGAAAGGAAAAGTGGGAAGAAAAACAACTACATGGACGCTTTATAAGACTCACAAGCGATGAAGCCAATGAAAACAGCTGGGCATGGCTCAGAAAAGGACACCTGAACAGAGAAACGGAATCTCTGCTGACGGCCGCACAGAACAATGCGATTAGGACAAACTTTATTAAAACAAAGATAGATAAAACCCAGGAAAACAGCAAATGCCGATTGTGTGGACAAAGAAACGAAACGATAAATCATATAATAAGTGAATGCAGCAAGCTAGCACAAAGGGAATACAAGAACAGGCATGACAGCGTGGGGAAAGAAGTACACCGGGAAATGTGCAAACAACTGAATTTCGAATATGCAAAAAAACTGTACAAACACAAACCAGAAACTGTACTAGAAAACGAAAAAAACAAAATCATATGGGATATGAATGTACAAACAGACAAACCCATAACAGCAAGGAGACCGGATATGATAATAATCAACAAGAAAGAAAAATCCTGCAAAATCGTGGACTTTGCCGTTCCAGCAGACCACAGAGTGAAGATCAAAGAGACGGAAAAGAGAAGCAAATATACTGAACTTGCCAGAGAATTGAAAGGAATATGGAACATGAAGAAAGTCAGTATAACACCAATAATCATAGGAGCACTAGGAACAGTCCCTAAAAACATGGAGAAAAGACTAGGAGAAATCGGAATCAAAGGGATAACTGAGACCATACAAAGGACAGTAATGATCAAAACAGCTACAATCCTGAGAAATGTCCTCGAATGCGGAAACCAACCCACATAAGCAACGAGTGGAGAACAAAACAACAGAACCGGGGAAAATACAACCGCACGAATGAGGCGCAAGCATAGGCTGACGCCACAAAAATTATGGACAGAGGGTCGAGGAGGGAAAGCGCAAACCAGACCTCCACTGGAAGAGCGCGGACAGCTCTGGGACCTTGGGAAGGCTTGTTGCCACTCGGGCCCCAGAGGGGACCAATGGCCCTTATCAGCGGGAAATCGTTGGTAGGTGGCTGTTGCGATTACCGCAAGGTC